>JAAGNO010017909.1:19915-35025 GCA_033439905.1 Ceryle rudis
AAGAGAAAAGGAAGAAAAAAGAAAAGAGAAAAAGAGAGAGAGAAAAAAAGAGGTAGAGAAAAGGAGAGAAAAAAAAAAAAAGGAGAGAAAAAAGGAGAGAAAAAAAGAGGAAAGTGTTGCATTCCACACAAAAAACTTGCCACTTAAGAGAAAAGGCAGATTTTAAATACTTTAGATGTTTTGCCATAAACATGTCAGTTCTTAGTTCATATAATTGTATATATTTATTATACACTGTAACACTAGGATTTTTTTTGAAATTCTTTTAATTTAGAATTTATTGTGGATGCTTCAATCTGTGATTGTCTCTGATAAGGTGACACATTTAAAAGCTTTGCTGTATGAGTGCAACTGCTCAGGTTTTTCTAAAAGTCCCACTTCAGAACTGCAACTCTTCCCTCTCTTCAGAAATCACTAAGAGAAATTCAGTTGCATTACTTAAAATGTTATTTTTCCTATGCAACAGAAGCTGAGCAAAATATATATTCAAGACTTCTAGCTATTTGGTTTAAAAAACCCTGCCAATTAAAGTTGCTATGAAGTATTGATTTTTTTATCTCAGTGGTTAATAAGGGCTTGTAGAGCACTAGGAGCTTGTGCTCATGGTTGTAAAAGAGGGAAAGAGAAAAATATTCTAATTGGGTAAAAAAATATAGAATTCTATGCTGTCAAAGTATTATTTCCACTTAGCCTCATCATTCCCTAACATATAACCATAGCACATTAAGACAAACTGCATACTTCAGCAGTAGAAGCATCTTCAAAGTAACAACCTTATTTTGGGAGGGGGAAAAAAAAAAAGTTAGATTCTTAAAAACAGAACTATCTTTTATTAGGTACCTGCTCAGCACATAGCACTGCTTCGACTCTTAATGAAGGCTTATGGGATCTTTTACGTTACCAATATTAAAAGTGATTAAAAGGCATTCTGAAAAAGTTTTTATAAGTGAAGAAATAATGACTCTTCTATACACCCAAGATACTAAGATTTTCCAGATGAGTTTTGGATAAGCCCAGAATGAACAATAATTCAGGGACAATGGTGGACTTAAAGCTCAAACCACTACAGCATTTAGTCCCTAAATCACACCACATTCATGGTGTAGACAATTCAGTCTCATATGTCACTTTTACATGTATTTATCAGTCACCTAACTGGAAGCATCTGAAAGTTACTGCTTTTTCCAGATATATTTCACAAGTATGTTTAAAGTTCTGCTTCTGGTTGTGCTAAGAAACTCTACACTTTAAACACGACCATCTTAGTAATTGTTTTACAACAATGGTCTTCATCCACTTACACCATCTGAGGGCTCCAATCACTGGCTAATCTTGGTAAATACTTAAAGCATGCAGAAAACAGAAACAGGAGATAGACCTTCCCCTTTTAACACAGTAGTATAGTCTCTAGAGTAGCTTAAGAAAATTAGAATTCTCTTCTGCCTCAAGCATTTTACAACTACATACTCCCATCTCCAGATAGTCCCGGCCATCAGCTGATAGCACATTCTAGCCCGGAGATGCTGGAGAATGCTGAAATATGGCTCCCTCAGAAAAGTGAGACCTAGAATGCTCTTTTCCAGTGGGCACTTGGGGCAGCTGCTTCATCAACTTCAGTGGTTGGGAATCTAGTGCTTAGGAACTGAGTTGTCCCATGCTTGTGAAAAACAGCTCCACCAGCTAAAGCAGAGCCATGAATTCTGCCACAGCAGCTATGTGATACCCACCCTATGCTGGGTTTAGTGGGCTTAGTCATTACTGGCACCAGTTCAAAGCCAAGCTTTGTAATTGAGGAGGTGCAACCTATTAAAAACATCCAGCAGGTAAATATTTCTAGCCTCTAAGTGAAGGCTTTCAACAGGACAGGTATTCATTCTTTCATCCTAGTTTACCCTTTCTATTTTCCTCATTTGTCATTTTTATCTTAGTTTCCCTTCTACCCATCTCCTCCACCCATTTATTCGCTGAATGGCTCATCTTCCATCATTCATCTTCCCTTTCAACCTTCCTCTCAAAACTCTCCTTTTACCTCCTTTTTCAGGAAGACTATAAATGAAACAGAAAATGACAGAACATTTACACATTGTTTCTGTACTCTCTTAGAAAATGTATGAACTGACTGCTCAGGAAAACAAATGCAAATCATGATGAACTTGTTATTAGACAAGACAAAGTTCTATAAGGCTAAATGGCAGTAAAATATTCAGCATTTTAAGCCTTTATTTTTAAAAAGACTGCATTTTTACTCTTTCTGGTAGATTCTTTCAATGGAACACCAGCTTGTTTAGACTGATCCTGGACAAAAATATGATGAAAAAAAAAAAAGAAGTGTATTTAAAGACATTTTAAAGATTCAACAGCTAAATGCTGGGGCATAGAAGAGAAACGCAGAAGCTGAATTCCAGTGTCAAGAGTAACTGCTAGAAAGGATATTACAGCAATTGAAAAATCCTGGACATTTCTTAGGGAATAATTTAATAAATCCTGCAAATTAGGAAAGGCACTAGGCAGAATGTTATGAAGCTCCACAGAGAATCTTCCAAGAATTCATAATGCAGAAATAATATGCCTTTAACTAAGATGAAGATTTAAAGAGCTGTGGATAAGAAAAGAACCTCGGTGTCTGAATGTGAGTGTAACATTCACGATAGAACTAATTAAAGGCCTGTCTCTTTGGTACCTTATTGTAGTATCCTATTCAGTGGTAATATCTTGCTCTTTAGGAGGTGAGATACCACAGAAGATGCTGCACTCCTCTAAGTTTCCTGACTGGTACAACAGGAAGAAATTAATTGAAGCCAAAGACAATTTGCTAACAGGACTCAGTAAGGATATTTCAGCAATACCCTTCTGAAATCCAAAAGGAAATAAAAATAATAATAAAATAAAGACTGTTTACATGGAAGATAAAAGTTCAGTATTATCAAATGACAGATGAGTTAGACAGAATTAATAGCATGTGACTGATTCCCTATCTAAGCAGATACGTCCTTTCTGTTAAATTCTGATATTGCTAATAATAAACTAAGCACTGCTGCCTTTCTTCCATTACTACATTCTGTTTATGGGGCACTGGCACTGGTAAAAAATCATATCTCTGAAAGAAAAGAATCTAGGGGAAGACATTCAGAGACAGAAAACACTAAGGGAAAAATGTGGATGGGTTAGATCCTGGCAATAGTTAACAATAAATTTAACATATCTCCCTCTCATCTCTAGGAAGAGTAAGTTAGATTTATTCAAATATTAACAAGGTACTCTATTTATATAAGTGTATATATGTAGCTATACGTTGTAATAAAAAATATATATATAAACCTATACATAGCATGTCTATGTTTCAGTGAAGAAAAAATCACTGCTTAGATGTGTGAAAAACAGAAGGCGCAACATTATAGATTTGCCATAGCTTTAAGATATATATGGATGTACTTGAGGTGTATATATATTTAGGAAAAGAAAATTCACTGTCATTCATCGTTGTTCTTGTTTCCAGACAAAAAGAAACCCTGCATTTTTCTTCTATATTTTATATCTAAAATGCAGTTGCAGAACTAATTACAGAGCATTTCAGTTTATATGGAATTTGCATTTCATATGAAATAGAAAAATCCATCATTCCTGAAGAACTGGATTTTATAAATACTAAAATTTGCTAATCACAGTATATATAGTGTGTACATATACAACATGTGCATGGATGGAAGCAAGTCCTGAGAGATCACCCCATGTCCTCTCCTCACCCACAGACCAAGGCCACCTGCATGCAGTGAATGCTACAAGCAGCCAGAAAACTTTGTGTTACACCTTGACTTTCCTTTGATATATTAGCTGCCACCATTGTGATGAAGTTGCTGTTGCTACCACAGCCTCCCTTACCAAGTAGTAAAATGCTACTTCAGTAACACAAAAACTTCATGAAAGGCATGGTGCCTTATCGGGGGTATATTTATCAGAGGAGAGACTTGAAGTGTCATGCACTGTTTGCTCTAAGCATTGAATCATTTGTTTTCACTTCTTCTTCAAGAAAAACAAATAAAGGCCACAGTTCAAAGGAATAACTCATCATAAGTAATCTGAATGTGATGTTTCTGAATTATGTACATCCATTTTTCTTGCTAATCCTACTCTTTAATAACCATTCTTTTGTACACTGAATACACACACTGTCCATCCAAAACAAACAAACAAAACCTCAACAAACCCCAATCGCATACATACACCAAACTAAAAAAAAGTTATTTTATGATAGATTAAGTGCTATATTTCTTTCAAAGCATGACTTGTTAAAGCAGTTACCATCTGAATTAGTGATTAAAAGGAAATAATGAAAATTACCCCATGATACTCAGATGATTCAACTTCAGGACTTTGGAACAGTATTTGAAAACCCCCAAATACGTGTATTTTAACAGTCCCTTTCCAATATCTTTTGCTGCACAGCAAGACATCTGTTCTATCAAAGAAATGGGAATTTAACCACACACCCCTACAATAAAACTGCAGAAAGGCTAGGAAATTACCTTTCACTAGCTTCAGAGCTTCTGATTAAAAACTATCATACGACAGCTACAGGAAACGTCTGTTTTCACCTTCCATAAGAACAGACGAAGTTTGATCTCTCCTGCCATCATCAGGCAAACCTACCAGAATAGCATGCAATGCTACAATGAAATGCATTACTTCACTCTCTCTCGGTTTAGGTTATTTCACTTACACCAGGAAAAAAAACAAACAATGAAAGGTAAAATTAAAACTCAGAGACCAGTAACTGTCAAAATCCATACATTTATCAACATCAGTTCATTATGAGGTCAGCTAATTAGAAATGTTTCATGGACACATCAATAGTTCTAGCCTGGTCTCTTTGCGGGCTATTTATTTCACCAATTTGGCTAGCTGTTTGAAAATATAATCAACTGGCTAAACAGAATTTCAGCTAAGATATATGCTTTAATTACAGGAATGTCAAACCAGCTGCCAACTTGGCTCATATGACAAAAACCTTTTCCAAATTGAATTAGAATATTATGCCATTGCCTCATTAGTACTAGAGTAAAAGTGCATCATTTGGGTCAAAAGAAGCAAATGTATTGAAAGACTTCCACAAAAACCCAAAGAAAAGCATCTTAATTAATGTAATGAAAATCTCAAGGTGTTGAGTAGCAAAATGGTGGTAAGTACCAAAATTTTAGGAAGCGAATAATCCTGGGAGAAATCTTTTGTTTGCTCTTACTGATTTTTTATTAATTTCTTTTTTAACAATAGGTGTTCTGCTCATTTGAAGTAGTCTTCTAGGGAGAAAAAAACCACTTACCTTCTATACTTTGTTGTTCCTGGTTATGATTCTAAGAATTGTGTCATGATTCTAAAAGCCTACATTTTTTAAGTGTTTACTTTGAAAGACATTAAGGGAACAAGATAAGATAGCTATGTTTGGGTATTCAAGAATCATAAAGACACAAAAGCATCAGTTTTCATATTGTGTGCTCAAAGTTATTTAAATTGATTTTATTTATTCTGAAATGATTAATGATCTATGGAAAATAGTTTGAAAGTTATAGAAAAGTTCTAAAGAAATAAAAGCAGAGGTCTGATAAAGAACCAAAAGAAAAAAAAAAAAAAATCTGTAAGGTTTTAAAGAATTATTTGAGACTTTACAGTCAATCTCCGGAACACCGATGCATCAGTGGTTCAAACTGATATTTGCTATAAGCTAATGTACAAAAGTACCATCTTCTAAAGTATAATTGCATAAAGCATTTCTAAAAGAGTAATAGAAGACTTTCAGGTTATCCATCAAAGGAAATATAGTGAGAAATAAAATGTACTTGGTTGAAAATGAGGAGATTCTGTCACATTAGGCACCACTGCCCTCTTCAGTCAGGCAGACATTGATTTCATATACTTTGCTTAGAGAACTTCGTCTGATGATTTCCCTCCAAATACCAACAAAGATAATCTTTATTTCTGCTTTAGGGCATGTTCTTCTCATAATAGCAAGATGTGATGCAGCATTTAATTCATATACCAAAAATAAATGTTTTGCTGTAATGTCATTTGATTTGACATATGGTTTAGAGGCACGTACACTATGAAGACAACATAACAGTTCCTTAAATGCTTAACATTTCCTCTCATTCAAGCATGCTCTTTTTTTGTTGGTTGGTTGGTTTTGGTTTTGGTTTTGTGGAAAGACTGTATCGCAAAGAAAACAAGCAATCACGTTCACTTCATACATGATAGGGATAATAAGGAATCACATACCTTAAAAGCAAAGCTTCGATAAACATGTAACAACAGGTACATAAAGATAAAATCTTTATATACAAAAAATATTTTTTAAAAGTCAGCACATTTTTCATGATATTTCCTAATTAGTATGCAATAATGCATGAGTAACACTAGGAATTTCTTCTTAAGGTGAAAATAAAGCACTTTGCACGAAAAAAACTTACACCTGAGATTTGAGATTTTCCAGATGCACCAGGATGAATAGGGAGCACTGAATATCCAAACAGAGGTCTGGACATCAGCAGACTTAATTCCATTCTTGTTTTTCTTATATCGCTTCTAAAGGTGAATTTTTGATGTAAGATACAGTCAATCTTTCAACATAAGGCAGTATATGAGTAAACACTAAATAATATTTTCATTTCTTCACAAGAGAAAGAAAAGACATTTTACTTATCTGAGCTTTTTTTGGTTTGTTTGTTGGTTTGGTTTTTTTGGTCGTTGTTTGTTGGTTGTGGTTTTCTTTTTTATGAAAAAGGAACATGTTATTTTAATTATCATCATTGTCATTCATTCTTAACCTCTCTACTTGGAGAGATGGAGAAAATTAATCTATTATCTGGAAGCATGTCATGCTAAGAAGGGACTTCTACCTAAGATTCTGAGCAACCTTGAAACAAATTATTAGAGCAAAAATAAAATTGCACAGCAGCTTATCTCCAAGAGCCAGAAGAACATGAAATCCAACAAAACACTCTCTCTCATGCAGATCTAATTCCCCTATATCTCCTTCTGCAGTAAGCTATCCAGATAGACACATCATCATGTTTGGCACAGAAGTCAATAGGCATCAGCTGTATCAGATCCTATTTCAGTTGTGCAGGAACCAGAGAACCAGTAAACCTAACTGCACCAGGCTTTAGGAAGCACAGTATTCATCTTTTTATGCTTAAAGTTGCATATGAGAGAATAAAGGCTTCAAATCAGATTGTTACAACCCATTATAGGAAATTATACCATCTAAAAGCAAACTTTGGAGAGTTCTTGCACTTGCCAGCCAAAAAATGAAATCACTTTTTCATTGGCCTTGGATAGCTTCTCTGATTTGTAGACAAAGGTCCATCAACATTAAAGCTGTCCAGCTGTCCTCACTCTAAAGCAAATTTTTCTTAATTCATCTGCTTATCTTAAAAATTTGGCTTGGACCTACAAGCAATGCAGAGGAATTTTGTGTTGTGCTAACTGGCAAAATTACTAATTTCCTTACAGCAAATCACAAGCTCAGGTAGCTCAGGAGTACAATAATTGCTCAGACAAGCTCAGACAAGCCCGCTCAGATTCAGCAGCTGATAGTCCAGTCCTGCATGATGCAGGTACCCCTCTTACAGGAAGCCCTTCAGGCATCTCCCAGCTCTGGTAAGGCTTTTAGTTTTTGTGCACCACTGTGTGAACACGGCACACTCAAGCTGACTGACCTTACATATGCACATGGCATGATGATCTCAAGCCAAAAAGGCAACCAGACCCCAGGGGAAACAATGCACAGACACATTGTTGGTTCCAGAATTGCAGATAGGATCAAAAATGAGCTGTCCTGTAGCCTACTGAGGCAGTTTAAGTGTGAATGCTAATGAAGGGAACTGGTGACTGTTCCTCAACCTTTTCCACTTGCAGTCAGATGCATGAAAGGTTCAGTTACAGTCTGGTGCAAACAATGAAAAGACACATAGACAGTGAACCTTTAACTCTTTTAGTCTTATGTGTCTCTTTTTTTTTCGGTATGGCATCTGTTTGGCAGCTTTCTTTTATATGCTTAGTTCATTAAGATGCACTGCAGGCACATCTTTTCCATCTGTCAGGAATATTAGGCAACAAGCAAGTAGTTAATTAATGTTAAGATAACCCCCATGTGAGAGAAATATTTTTTCTTTTGGTTTCATCACAGCTGCATCTGTATTTAATAGATTTTTAAATTGCATCTCTGTCTAGTTCATTTATCTCCCTTTCTCTCCCTCTTCTTTCCAATGACTTTTTCCATAGTTCTGACTGCTTACTGAACACATTTCTCTACTCTCACTTCCACCCTTTTTTTATATGTACATATGGGTAGAACAAGGAAAAAGACCAACTAGAATATGAATCCAAAAGAGCAAACACAGCACTGACAAAATATTGTAAAAAAGAAAATGTTATTCTTTAGTGGTTTAACCAAATATCCATTTTTGATTTCTATGATAGAAGGAAGTTAAAAGCTTCAGAAAATAAAGCACATCTAAACTATGGATCTAGAGTTATCATTTCAAATTGTGAAAAGATGTTATGTACATTTGCACTCTCCTGAACATACCTCTCTACACCCCAAACCAATCCTTCTGTCTATTTTAGGTACTTGTAGGTATAAAGTTTGGATGGTTTTCTGTGTTATACACAGCTTTGTAAAAAGAAAAAGAAACCAAACAAGTTATAATGAAAACACAAAAACAATCAGAAACAATTTTTGTGTCTTTGTGGTCCATCACAGTACACCCATCAGTAGAAATACTCAATAAATACATTTCCAGAAAAACTTTCCAAACAATTTTAACAACCCTGAAACTATATACAAGTCTGAAGCTTCAGAATTCCATAATTCATTTTTTAAAAAAGAGAACACACGAGAAAAGCTTTTTTGCCATTATTCTGCCTGTAATAATATTTTAGAAACAAGCAATAAAGTCAGAACTGCTTCAAGTCATTCACTGAGAATTTGAAAGAGGGCTAAGTGAATTGTGTTCTTAATCATAACATTTTACCTAGATCAATAAAGTTGATCTAATTTGAATTTCAAGCAATACTGTATCTGTAGTTCAGTTTCCTCATTTCCACTGAAACTAAAGTCATAGAAGATACTGCTCTTATTTACTTGGCAATGCAGAGGGTTACATAAGACCACAGGAAATGACTGACAGGTTCAGACCGGTGTATAATAACAGCATCTGTTTCTTCTGTTGACAACAACAGCAGAAGAAAATGGCATTTAGGGAGCCAACAAAAGCCTAGGTCACAACCTGTAGTCACTTCCCATATGCAGGTTCAGAGAAGGGCAACAAAGCTGGTAAAGGGTCTGCAGAAAATGTCTTATGAGGGGCACCTGAGAGACCTGGGGTTGTTTAGTCAAGAGAAGGGGAGACTGAGAGGAGACCTTACTGCTCTCTACAACTACCTAAAGTAAGGTTGTAGTGAGGTTGCTGTTGGTCACTTCTCCCAGGTAACTATTGACAGGATGAGAAGAAATCGGTTATGTTGCAGCTGGGGAGGTTTAGGTTGGATATTAGGAAAAATTTCTTTGCTGAGAGAGTGATGAGGCCTTGGAACAGGCTGCCAAGGAAGGTGGTGGGATCACCATCCCTCGAGGTGTTCAAAAAAATTCTAGATGTGGCAGTTTCATTCATGGTTTAGTGTTCATAGTAATGTTCAGTATGTGCTTGGACTTGATGAAATTTAAGGTAATTTCCAACCTTAATTATTCTATGATTCCCTGCAGAAATCCACTCCACAGAAATCCACAGCCTTTATACTAGAAAAATTATTTGCCTTCATTCTTGAGGCTGCAAATCTAATTTTATAGCAGTCTTGTCATGTCTGAGGAAGCAACCCTCTCCACAGGATCACTGTCAGCCTATCTGATCACATCCTGCATTTGCTTCCATATTTGCTTCTCTGTTACTTCTTCCACAGGAGTTGACACAGACAGTCTTCATCATTACTTCCCACCTCTCCTCTCCAACATGCTGGGATCACCTAACACCTGCAAAGGTTTCTTCCTGAACAGCACAGAAAGATCTTGGTGGAGAGCAGGACAGACCACACAAGCAACAAGTCCAGGGTTAGTGGGAAGGATGCTCAGTCTCCACTCTGTGCATCAGCAGACTCACAGAGGCTGCCTTGTGGACTAGAAAGAATCTACAACTACTTCCCACTCAATCCTTCTCACTCTTACCTGTTGTCATGAGTTTGCCAACCCCTCTCAGACTGTAACTTCACACAATGTCTTCTCTCAGTCAAGCCAGTCTTGCTAAAACTACCAGGAAAGGGAATAGAAGGACCTATTGAGAGTTTTCACTGTTTGCAAATTGCCTTAGTAGGATACATTTCGTCATTGCTGAGTAGAATTACAAAACTCTGGTTTTAACAAACCTGCTTGATTTTAGCTTCAGATCAGATTTTCAAAGCAGTTAGATGCATGAATGAGTCAAATGTGTGCCTAAGGGGATTATCGGACATATCTGGATAGTGTTTGAAATTAGCAGGAAAAGAATAATTAGAATTTTTGTGGGTTTTTTTTTTGAAAGCCTGTTCTTCTCCTTTATCTTGTAAATAAAAAGATATTTTGTCCTGTCTTTATCATTCAGTATTATAGACTTCTATTACTGTCTAAAGACTCACTGACTCTGATCAATAACTTTTTCTAGCACTGAAATAAAAAGCGAGTTTCTTCCTATATTACAAGAGCACACAAATACGTGACACATTGCCGTACCAACACAACTACATACCTTTGACCAGGAATGCCAATAACTTTTCCTCACCGATTGGAGAGAGGATATGTACACACACACTTTATGAAAAAAACCCTTTCTATTTAACGTTTCTTTGAATTTTGCCTTTTGAGTAGATTTGCCTTTCAAAGTATCACAAAAAACTCTGTAGTTCCTATTTATGTTATTCTTTGAGACCGGGTTGTGCATGACAGATGTCTCTCAGAATGTGTTTACAAAAATCCAGAAGCAGTGTTAGAAATGCCATTTTTTAAAGTAGCAACCAATTGACCAGTGGTACTGGATTTTGAAAGCACTACACAGAGAACTACAGATATTTAATCTGTTAGAAGTAGAGCACTAACAGCATGAGTGGAAGCACTTCAGAGGTAAGAGGGAAGTACTTGTGATAGATGAGAGAGTGTTAATGTTGTTTTAAACAACATGACAATCCTCGCAATGCAATATTTGACACTGTATCCATTCTGCAAAGTGGACAGAAGCAGCACAGGCTAACAGCAGCTTTTAACAAAAAAACTGCCTGCAGACTTCTGACCATCTCAAACATCTGAAGAAAAATCCTTAATGCAAAATATCATTGGGAAATCTCATCTAGAAAATCAACTCATAGCAATCGGCCAAACTCAAAAGGTACCTTTCAATTCACCTTCCTACTTCCTGAGGGCAACATCAAACAGGCTTTGCTAGAATACAAAGAACTGACAAACTTTTTTTTTTTTAAGTTAGAAAAATAGAAAAGTAGACACACACCTTTGTGTCCTCAAAAAATAAGAAATGAAAAGCCAAGGAAAGATTAAAGTGAAGAGTATGACTTTTGTTCAGGGAACTACATGAAATATGAAAACTTGTTAATGTTTGCATCTGGAAATTCATCCTGGCACAGCTAACTGGGTTCATCCATGGGAAGAGAGAAAGAAAGACAACAGTTGAAAATCTGGCTGCTAAGAGGGTTCATTCACCCTTCACTGAAAAGAAAAAATGATAGGAGAGGCTGAAAGTTGGTAGGATGGGATTAAAAGAGATGCTTATGTCTGTTTGATACTGTGGTCTGGCACACCTCCCAGTGCAATGTAAAGATAACTATAAATCACATTTTTGGCCTCCATCAGTGCAAAATAGCAGTGTTGGCACTGGTTCCATCTTGCTCCTGTCCTGAAATGTTTGTGAGGCAGCAGCAAAACACGTAAAACTGTTACAATACCCAGTTTAGCGCTCCAACTTCATGTCTAACTACAAAGTCCTGCATCTCTGCCAGAGGTTGTTACTGGTACAGATCTATGTAAGTCTGCAAGTTCAGGCAGGCTTCTTCAGCCTCCTTCACCCTCATGGCTTATCTTACATTCAGCGGTAATAACAGGTCTTAAAATTAGGAGATGCTGCCACTGATGGGCAGGGATACTCCATATTAACAACACAGATCAGAGCCATAATCTGTTTTGAAAGGGATGCAGAATGACACCAGAAGGGACACATTTTAGTGGGACAGTCTAAGTAACTGCCATGTCTGGTACAAATGTATACACTTGTATAGATTTGTAGTACGGTGGCATACAAATTAGAAAAAATGACTGTTAAATACAAGTTCTACTTACTTTACATGCAAATCTCTCAACACTGAAAGATTTAAGAGTACAATGCAACCTCAAATTATGGGCATGATCCATTACCTTCATAAATTGGCTGAAAATAATTGATCATATACAATCAGGCCACCTGTGTATCACATAAAGAGCTTAGTTACTCAGAGCATGAGTAGGGGCCTTTTTCTGGGATTTCTGAACATCTGTCATCCCAGAAACCCAAAAGCAGAAGGGA
Organism: Ceryle rudis; assembly: GCA_033439905.1. Taxonomy (NCBI): domain Eukaryota; kingdom Metazoa; phylum Chordata; class Aves; order Coraciiformes; family Cerylidae; genus Ceryle; species Ceryle rudis. The sequence continues at coordinate 32,503 of JAAGNO010017909.1, forward strand.
TAGACAGCAACATGCAAAGCAGCAGAATTATAGCTGATGCTTTTAAAGGTACTCTACAGCTAAAATAAGTAGAACAGTAAGGTCTATTTAGTATTTCTGACATCATCAGTTAAGCACAGCAAATGAATTAACTCACCAAAAGCACACTGCATGTAGCTGGGCCACAGACACTGGACAGTGGTGTAGTAAGAATTGACGTCCAAATTAACATAACAAGCTTTTAAAGCAACTGGATTAGATTCATCAGTGTACACTTCCAAGATGGATGAGATCCCTGCTTACTACATAAGACATTGCCCTTGCTCCCTAGCAAGGGTAACAACAGTCTGACTGTCGACCGTCTTACAGTCATGACCAGAAAACAACACTAGGAAAGAAATGCACACCTACAACACAGCTGTAGGTATGGCTACAGCTGGTAGGGACACTTCCAAGACATTTTTAATCTCCCCAGATGTAGTACAGCTGGCAGGAAGCGTTGACTCAGGGAAATGCAGTTGGGCCAGTGTTTATAAATTATTGGGTAAGATCTGGCAACCATAAAGAGCAAAGGTGCCAGGATGCTGAAGTTACCAGAGGTATGCCCTACCCAGCAAGCTGCAGTCAAAGACTTGAATAAAGTTTGTGTGGAATGAAGCATAAACTTATCTTCACTGAACATTTGGTGCAAGGCAAGGACTGAATCCAGTCTACATTAAAACACCAATGAAACTAGAAGTCTCATATAAAGAGAGTTTTACAGAGCTGGTTCTCATCCAGCTCACACGTCAGCAGATATTCGTTTTGGCAGAGAGATCATTGCAGAGGTCTACTGCTAACAGTTAATTACAAATCTCAGAAAACATCAAGACAGTCATTGATACAACCTGTAGAGACTCATTCTTTTTGTATGGCGACTGTTACAATGCTACTTCTATAATGCAATCTTTTAGATGCAAATCTGTTTTTCCAGTGGTACAAGGTAATTTCCTCTGAAAATGGACTGATCGTGTTCTATACAGAGTGTAGGAATTAGAAACACTTCTCAGAATTATGGCGATAGGATTTTCTAATCACTTGGGTCTAGTTTCCTTATAGAAAGAGTAATTGGCAATTATTCTAAACTGGTAATTTGGTTCCATAGTAACTAATGATATTCTTTTTTAAAAATAATAGTCTAATGTCTGGCGGGATGTTTATTACTGAGAAAAACAAGACCAAAATTGCTCATTTGGAAATAAAATTCTATCAGACTTTAATATGTTGAGCTGCTTAAACCACAAAAATATTTATCTCTTCTAAGTATGAACACAAAAATAGTTCCAGACCAATACTTGTCCTTGTATTAAAAAAGGAATTAAACTCTGAGTTGTGTCTTCCAAAAAATACATTGATTTTAATCCCAAAGTTAACTTATGTTCTCATTAAAACAACTGTTATGATTGAAAATCCTTTAGTCATAGGAACAAATATGAGCCCTTGAAAGCATAGACCTTTAAATATGACCACATCTGATGCTGTGTCTTTTGAAACAGATCTGTTGCCTAAACATAATGAATCTTCATAGTCTTTGGGAGACTGGAAACATCACAAGGTAACTGACATACATTACAGGGCAAATAAATAAATTTGGAATTTTCTTTTTGCACCCCTGTAAAATGATACATATTGTCATTTAGAGTCAATAAACCTAAAAACCAAAAATATGAAGGCATCTTAAAAGTCCAGAGCTGAACAGAGCAATCCTCTACAAATCCGTCACCAAGAAGAAGTAAAAAAGCTAACTCCAGATGAGAGGAAGGCTTGTTAGTTCAAGCACTACACCAGGCAAACACAGATGATTCTCACATCAAATTAGTATCCTCACACAGCTCTGCTTGCTGCCATGTAGACCATGCAGACACAGCAACGTAGTTGAGGCTCACTCAAAAATAACTGAAAATGCTCCACTGTAGAACTGAAAACTGATGAAAATTCATATTTACTAGTGAGGATCTCAAGTACACAATGGGTAATATCCAGTAAGCCAGTTGTGTTTAAATTGCTTATGTTGTGGGGTTTTTTCCATTTGCTCTTCTATTCAATACTGGACTCTGCAAAAGCCTAGTACTCAATTGTCAGCTCTACCACTGCTCTGGAGGTAACACAGATCTGCAAGAGATGGGGTAAGGTCATATTTACTGCAGCAATCACACCAAACTGAAAAGGATCAGGAGCTTTATATCCAGTCAGGGGAGACAAAGAAATGAGTCACTACTCCATAAATCACAGAATTGTGAAAGACAGATGGAAAGAGTTTCAGAGGTACCTAAGGTATCTCCTTGTCCAAGAGCAGCGAAAATGGCGTGCATTCTCACACAAAACTTATTTAACCTGTTCTTAAAATCTTCTACACTTGTCTGGAGGCCTTCAGCTAGATGTCACCCTGCATGATGTCTCTTCAGATCTTGTTAACTTCAAAACAGTGACAAAACAAAAGATTATGAAAGAAATGTTACAGGAAAAAAAAAAAGGGGGGGAAAAAACCCCACACACCAAAAAAAG
>JAAGNO010017909.1:35125-46912 GCA_033439905.1 Ceryle rudis
GGGAAAAAACCCCACACACCAAAAAAAGCCAACCCAAAATAAAATAAAACAAAAAATAAAACACATACAAACAGAAACAATGAAAATGAAAACAAAAAAAACCATCACAACACTACAAAAGGAATGAAGCCAGTACAATTTTAAGTTTCTTTGGTTTATTTTTATATATGTTTCCCAGCTTTTATTTTTCTCTTATATTTGTTCTTTGGGAGGCCCCAAGTTGGGATGTCTAGGGACAACAGTAGTCAACCAGTGCTGCAAAGAACAGAAAAGTATTCAGATGACTTATATTTAATGATTGGCTGGGTGTTTTAGGAAGCTAAATCTATAGAGTGAATGAAAAAGTTGGTTCCTTACTTACATAGTCCAAACCCAACTCTGTTTCTCTTTACAGCAACTATACATGGAACTGCACGTTGTTTTAATTATGGCCTTGTGTGTGGTGTAAAATCTGTCTGCTTTTAATGCTCAAACTCCACAACTAAAAGAGCTGCGATCCCTGCGAACCAGTAATTTGTCATTTTCATCTCCCTTCACCCAGTGGTGCCCCAATAGTGTGGCAGCACAAAATGGAATCAATCCCAGCTTTTGGTCCTAGGAATGTCCACCTTCAGCTGAAAGGAAGAAGACAACAAATGCCTACAGAAAAAAATAATCTGTGTAGTTGTAGGTGCCCTGTGCATTTGAGTGAAGAAAAAGGAAACTAGATTATTACATTTAGGACAAGGATGATCTGTCATTGTTTCAGGCAGACACAGAACACCTATTTGAAAAGAAACTAAAGCTGGAGGCAGGGGGTAATCTCTACATAATTGTAATTGTCCTAACTCGTGATATTCCCCCTCTCTGAGAATCACTGCCATAACAGTCACAAGTTTCCATGACTCAGTGCATGACTGACATTTATGCCTAGGAGTGCTCTCATTAAAACGTGTTCATCTCAGTAAAACAATATTCACTTATTTCCCAGCAAACATATTTAGGCTCCATAAAACATGCATACATTTCTTCCTGTGGCAGGGAGAGGGATAAAATATTTACACCAGTTTCTAAATCCATTCCTTTTTCTTCCTCCCTCTTTTCCTCCCAGTGCAGCTAACAAAATAATCATTCTTCTCTGTGTCTCACTCAATAAAATGCTAAATAAAATAAGCAAAACCCCAACCTGCTCATATTATGAAACAAAATATAATTCAGATGTCATGCATATATCCAATCTTACCTAAGTAATGATGCTCAAGCAGATACCACCCACCACGCTAGAGAAACACGTTTCCAAGGTACTGCCTAAGCTATTCAGTATCACTATCACTTTCTCAGGTGTCTAAGTAAACAAGCATGCCTCAAAACCAGACCTTTGAAAGGATCACAAATTAAACTGGTTAAAAATCCTATCAGGTACCTGTCCCACTGACAGGGGAACTAGGATTTCACCTCAAAGCTGTACCCACTGTAATATATGAAATACATTTTTAAGATTAAGTTGCTACTCAATTGCTTTGGAACTAACAGTATGACAATGCCATTAGATTTTGCTTGCCCACTGGAACTTACTGATAGAAAAAAGAATAAAAATTTTACCATTCAGACAATCTGTATTTAATATTTGAGTTCAAAGGGATTACCTCTAGAACAACATCCTACACAACGTAAGATGTTTTTAGACCTTATGTGGCATAAATTCTAAACTGTAACAGCCTTTGAAATAAAAAGAAGTGGATGTATGACTATGGATGCCTACCATCAAAATGCATCTCTTGAAAATAAACTATCAATAGTCTTCAAACACAGGTTTATTTAAGAGGTACATACATCTTTCATTAGCTGTCGATCATTTCAGAAACTGGGTATTTTGGGTAAGATCTTGCTAGTACTGGCAAAATTCAAAACAATCCAGGACTCGTACTTCTTCCCAGTCTGTTTTTCTACTAGCTGCTAAAATTATGTCACAAGGCAGTCATGTGCAATCAATTTTTGTCATTTAATCAAATGGCAAAATTCCCTTGGTCATAGTAAATTCTTTCGGAGGTTCAAGTTCCTGAACTAAGGAATCCCCAGAATCTTGCCCTACATATACTGGGTGAGCTACCATCAAATCTCTACAAACATTTTGCAGATAACTTGACAGGACTTCTTTGCTCATTAAAAAAAAAAAAAAAAAAGAACCCCACTAAAACTTTGGTGCAGTTGTGGAGCGGATACTTACTCTTCAAGAGGCTCATTCCAAGGCCTGGCAAACTATACCAGAGTATATCAGGTCTCACTTCCAGCCCATGCACTCAGACTACTCCCATAGAAACCAGGGCATGGGAGCAAGAGAGAAAGAGGAGAGATAAATACATGGAGGTCTCCACCCAACAGGTGAACAGGTCAGCTTCTGTCATATGTGCAAGCTTCAAAACCCATTAGTAGCTACTGCTATAAAAAGTCACTGTTTTCTATGGGACCAGAATTGCAAACTTTGGGAACTCCCTTTCCTGCCTGACATGACGTGTTATTTTCTCCCTCCCTTGTCCTTTAGTATGCACAGTACAGATTCACTAATTAATCACAGCAACCACTTTGTCCATTTCTTGAGAGGATGGTGACATCTGTATAAAGAAATTTTGTACATGAGTTTAAAACCCAGCATATAGACTGTGAGCAAGTCTCAGCTAGCAATGCAGACTGCTCGACTGTCAGTGCACTTATCTGTACCATTTAAGACTCATGCCACAGCCACTGTAATCAAAATGGCAGTCATATTGCTTCCCAGCACGTAAACTGACATGAATATGGTTGAAGACTTTACTTTTGTAAATAAACCAGCAAAATACTTAATGACCACATAGATCTTCCATGACTTTATTCAAGTTCATGCACGAGCATAATTTTAAGGTGACAAAGAACAATTTCATACGTAATGCCCCATATAAGAATGTCAATAGCACATGTTCTTGAGAAAGAAAACACCCAAAATTATGTGAAACATGGGAATACTTCCTCATATCATTATTTTTTGTCACATCTTTAAAATCAGACTATTTGGGTCATAAGGCAATTACACTTATGTACAAATGGTTTTGATATCTTCCATTTAGCCCAAAGAATCTGCCTTTTGTTATTTTCTCATTTTGCTGCATCTTGCCTTCTTCAAGAAAAGTGTCCTTTTCCATGCTATGTCTGAGCTCATTTTCTATTCTTTTGTTTATTTTTTAAGTCATTCAAACTTCATTTCTGGAAGCAAAAATCCATTTGAATGCATATTATTGATGTTATTCTAAGACACCAAAGCTACTCTGTAAAAACAGACTTAAACATAGCCCTGATGTTGAAAATATTTACACCATAAACAGCAGCTTTAAAAATGTGTAAAGCAAAAATGAAGCATCATTCCAATAAATCAACAAAAAGGACACATTTAGAGTTAAAAATTGCAATGCACAATTTGTTTAACACAAAATCAGTTGGAGGTGTTGTTTACAAACCCCTTAAGTGTCCAATATCTTTCTCTGAAATCTCGTTTTGCTGAAGCTAAACCTACATGAGAAAAAGGTAAAATGAAGAGTAATAGTTATTTGTTATCTTTTTCCTCTGTCCTTGCTGTTAATTGAATTTCCTCTGGCTAAGAAAATCAAGCTGGAAATATCAATTCAGTCACAGTTAATTTTGTTGAGAACTGTGAAATGTAAATGCAAAACAAACTTAAAAAAAAAATCAAGCTACAAAGAAGAATTTGGCCATTTAAGGGTAGTTGTTGATAATATCTTCTCTGTTGCATTTAACATTAAATTCCTCTCTATTATAAGAATTTTGTTTGAATTAGCTCTCACACCCTGACAGTTCTTTGCCTCCTCCTCCCTCTCCATATGAAAGCCAAGATCCACAACATAATTAAAATAGTTAAAATCACCAAAAAATAATTTCTTCAGAAAAGTTTGACTATTTTGTACCTAGTTGGGCAAGATTCAGAACCCTTATTATTTTTTTCCCCAATGTGTCTCTTTCTGCACATTCCTTACTTCAACTGATCCATTTCTTAGCCTTACAGAAACTCATGTCTGATTTTAAACCTTTATTATCCCCAAACAACCAACTAACAACGAGAGCCTATGTTAATTATAGATCAAAAATATTATAGTCATAAATCCATGGTATTCTGATCTCAAATGAAACTAGAGAAGGACAAGCATGTAGAAATGCAACAAAAAACTCATTAAGGTATCTAAGTAACATACATTCATAATTTTACAGTAATGCCATAGAATATTTTTAAATTATTTAAATTAATATAATTTATTCCGCCCTGTCACTGGGAACCACTGAACAGAGCTTGCCTCCATCCTCTTTTCACCTTCCCTTCAGGTGTTCATACACATTCATGAGTTTCCCCCAGAGCCTTCTCATCTCCAGGCTGAGCAATCCCAGCTCTCTCATCTGCTCTTTATAGGAAAGATGCACCAGTCCCATCATCATCATCATCACGGACCTTTTTGGACTCTCTCTAGCATTTCCCATCTCTCTTGCCCTGAAGATTTGTGCACATGTATCCTTTTAGCATTGGGAGAAGTCTCATATTACTTCAAGATGACTTTAAAAACATACTGTCTTTACTTAGTCCACCCCTCAGTACTTTGCACAAAGTGACTGATTTTTAAAACACCCATTTTCAGAAATACCTATGAATGAATTCTCAGATTTACTTCAAAACTTCTTGAAATAATTCAGTAGTTAAGGAAGAAAGGATTTGGATTAAATTATTCTGTATATCTCACACATAATGTGAATAAGTCTATATTAAAGTAAAAAACTCAGCTTTATTTACAGTGCTGTTTTCTCTGCATGTTCAAAGTGATTAAAGAAAATAAAACCTGACATCCATCCAGATGGCAAAACACATCTCATGCTGACTGAGGCACATCTTGCTTTGTACGTAAAAGAGTATTCACACATATTGAGCTCCCCAGCACTGAGTTGTGAGAAGAATCACTTTCCACAACTAGGCAGACTCTCAGGTTGGTCTTTCTTACTTTGAAAACCATGCTAAAGATGCAGACTTATTTGGACTTACAGATTCAGGCTGAGCACAATCTTAAACATTGCAGCTGATGTCACACTGCCTGAGCAAAGCTCCGTGACAGCATAGCAGTAATGAAGTAGCAAATGAAGCTACTACGTATCCCCTATTACCTCTCTCCTCTACATCTGGTATTCTAGGTAAACCATCCCAGTAAGCAGCATGTTCTTCTCATCACCTCAGAGAGCAAGAACACTTCTTCCTACCCTGAAGCTGTCTGATCTTTCAGCACACCATGGCAGAAATGACCTTCTGATCTCAAGCCTGAGTGTGCCAATTTCAAAAAGGTGGCTTCTGCCAATGGCTGAAGCAAGGGAATACCAGACAACAGGTGGAATTGGACTAAGTTGTTGATATGACTAAGATATTTTGCCATTGCATGGGTCAGTGAAGCATGAGCTGAAGAGATTCATGTTTAGAACAGCAGCAATTGTGAACATGGTTTACACCCAGCCTGTCACTCAATTGTCTCTCTGCCACTTGAAAAGTTAATAGTAAGCTTCTATGCTTCATCCAACAATGTAAATGTATTATTGGGACACTTTATCATTTGTAAACAACTGCAAGCTGTAGACACAGCAGTGGTGTGTATATATATGGGTATCAAAATGAGAAGGAAAAGAACAGTCTAATTAAATTGTACAAAAGCCACTTCAAAATCCTGGTGTGGCACATAGAGCATAGAGTTGGGAGTTCCTTGAGATTATGGTGGTACATGCTCATGAGGCCATGCTCAAAAACAGCTTACATGCAGGATTGTTTGCAAGCAGAGCAGCTGAAGAGATATCCTCCAGGCTTCCATTCTTTCTCAGAAAAAGTAATCTTAAATGTCAGGTGAAATTGAAGTGTCCAATTGCTACCATGTCGTTATCAACAACATTTCAGTGGACGTGCACTATCACCTACTTGTGAAAGCATAATTCTGAGGAATATCGTCAAATTCAGAGTCTTTACTTGGCTATATTTACATGTTTATCTGTATATTCCTATTAAAAAGACATTACTTGTTTACATAAAACATGCCATTTATTTTCTAACATGGTGTGGAATAGTCACTGTGCTGCACAGACCATGCTTTTTGAACACCTGAAGAAAAGAATGGCCATACTATAGAACTAAATTATTCCCATGCCTACAGTCAGAGGCTGAGAGAAATTTTATCTCTTTTGTGCTTACTCCTGCATAATTACAGCCACATATTACATGTTTTGTCATGTGTGCTTGGGTGGCTTAATCCACATTATCATCTTTCACCTGCTTCTTCTCTTGGAATCAAGGTGAACTACTTTACTACTTTTTATACTTTCAATTCTCTACCTGAAATTAAAACTGATCAAGGAACATTTTGGATGTGCATGGGGAAGCCATGTGATATGCTGGTTGTTTTTTTGAGCTACCTAATTTCAGCAAAGACTATGACGTTGGTAGAGAATGCATAGATTTATACAGAGAGTACTTTACATGGCTTTTCTATATCTTCTAAATTTACCATTTCATTTAATTATAAACTGCCAGCTCATAAACCACTATTTAGAAAGTTTTTTCCCCATTGGACTTCAAACAGTTTATATATGGCATTATTCCATTTATATATTGCATTATGTAAAAACACATCATTTTTATTCTAGTACAGAATACTTATCAGAGACCTGCTACAAAATCACAAAGCATAGACTTACAGTGCTTTTCTTCCTGCTGATTATATAATACGAATTCAAGTCTTACAGTGGTCAGTACAGGATCCCTAACTGAGATGAAAAACAAAGCAGTACTTACCAAGTACCATATGATGTACCTTCATATATATATGTATATATGAAAACTTTACAGGAGAATAATCAGTGGGAGGGAAGAGCACACAGAAATTCTTTTGTTTAAATGCTCAAAGGGAACTTCTAGACAACCGTCAGTGATAAATTAACCCTGCCTCACTAATCAATAGATGTTTATTCTCACTGATTTCACCACAATCAAGTTTTCACCCCTGAACTGAAACACTGTGAATTCCTTCTCATGTGCTAGCTCCCTGCAGGTCCTTTAAAAGAAAAAATCCCTACTTAGATGATACCTGCAGAAATGCCTGCAGATTACACGTCCTAAGGAACATTGGAATTGCTATTAAAAATTGAATCAAATCTATGAATATGTTCTTTACAAAAAGTTCCAGTTACTTAAAAGACTAATGTTTCTGTTTCACCATACATAAACTTATGAAATAGGCTTCTTTGGTTCCAGGGTTAATTGGTTATTTGGATGTGCACACAGCAACCTCCCAACACCTTCAGAAACAAGAGAATGAAAGTATCTAGTTTCTCTCAAACTGATTTGTATTCAGAAATAAAAAGAAGGAAAGAATACACAATAATTTATTTTTATGAATGTCAGGAATGACAGTGCACTTTAATTTTGTATCCAGCTCAAATTATATCTGAGCCAAATATTTCATTTTAAGACTCCTGTTAAATCTTTTCAAAAGCCTTGTTTTATGTGTTCATGAAATAACTCACTATTTTTTAGCTCTCAGGAATGGTAATTGCTATAAATCCTGCAAATTAGCATTAGTAGTACCAGAAAGACACTCTGTTAAAATTCATCTACACTGTTGTTGGAATATTTATTAGGTACTAAAATATTTAAAGGAAACCTACAACTACTACAATTCAAATTATATTTCACCTAAGAAAGCCTTTTCTTATAGCACTTAGTATTATTGTTCTGTCACTGTATAAGGAAGAATCTAATCCTGATTCTTGTTCTGAGTGGAAAAATTTCTTTTCATTAGATGGCTGAATGAAATCATTATATTAACTGTTTATTTACTACCATGTTTTATCAGTTTGCACAAGTAAATTGCACTACTCATTGTAGTAACTGACATTTTCAACAGTTGCACACACAGTAGAAATGTTAGCGCCATTCATGTACCTTCAGAGGTCATTCAGTATGGTTTTTTTCCCCAGCTGATGCTGCAGCAGCTGAAGAGATTACCTGCCCCATTTTCTCATTATGTTCACCTACTTTCTAGCATCCCCTTTGTGTCAGCATCTCCCAACTTGTTCCAGTTCAACTGAGTTAGCTGACACCTATTATTTAAAATTTTAACATTCACCTCACTCATTACTCACCTCCCCTTTTGCCTCTCTTCAAACTCATTTGTATTCTCTGCTCCAGCTGATGGTCACAAGTGTCACAGCTTTCTAGTTGTACTGTAGCATCAATTCTGGCTCAACACCATGACAGTGCAACAGCCTCTCAGGCTGAGTGAACACTGGGAATATGCGAACTGGAGCAGCTCTGAACATTAGCCATCCCACAACACTTGGAATCTATTATAAACTCATCCTGTAAGTAATTCATCCAGATGCAGGGGATTCTGACAGGTTTCTCTGTGGAAGACATCATACACCAATTAGTTCATATACTAAAAGACATTACTACATGAAGACCAGCCTCACACACTGAATTTTTCCTCCTCTATGAGGAAGTGACTTGAGAAAAGAGCTGTGCATACAGACTTGACCTCTTCTGTTTGTTTTCCAAATAAATATATAGCCTATGAAAGTGACGAAACTAACAGAATTTGGCTTGGTGCAAATAAAATCATTAACAAAATATATACTAATCTGTAGCTCTTACCCTGTTCCTATTTGCAGCTGGTTTAGGAGCAAAACCCATAGAAAACAGTGCTGACTAAATATAACTTAACTGTTCATTTTTAGTATGGGCAGTATTTCAAACTCTCCTCCACAGAGAAAGAGGAAATTAACTCCTTACATCTCTCCAGTGGCAAGAAGATAAAATACAAACACTTTGAACACTTTGCAGAGAGAAAACAATCACCACATTGCCCATCTTCTGTGTGAGGAAGGAAAAAAATATATTTTTTAAATGAGACAACACACGCTTTGCATTTGTTTCTGATAATCCTAGCTCCAAGTCAAAAATTAAGACAAAAATGGAAATACTGGAAGTCTCTAAAGATTCTTTCTGAACTTCACTTCCATCTTAAGCATGGGAACTTTCAAATAAACATGCACTTCTTCTCACATTTATTAGTCATTTATATCTACCTATAGTGTTTCTTCAAATAACTTATTTCTTGAATTGAGGTACAGAGTAACTTTTTTTCCCAACTTTTACTTTACCTCTTTTCTAAACATTATGTTTCCTCCCTTTTACCAAACATCCACAGAAACAGGAGGAAAATGCACTGTCTTTCTTTTAGAAATCTTCCTGCTACCTAGGAGTTCTCATTTTATTGGAGAAGGAGACAACAAGACAACATTCTGTTCCTGTTTTTAAACAGAAGAAATAATGTATTCAGTTTAGCCCCAGAACTGCAATTTTATTTCCTTTTACCCTTCCAGGCTTACCTTTGATCCTCTCATCCACTGTACAAGACATTTCTCTTTAAACTATTTGCACCATCCTTAAAGTTTTGGTGTTTGATTTTTTTTAAAAAGACACATATCTTTTGAGTCTTAATGTTGCAAAATGCTACTTCACTGGGCAGTACAGCTGTCAAAATGCTCTGCCATAAGCTGCTACTCTCAGTGTAGCTCTGATGTTATAACCACAAGGATTTTTATACACACGTATCTGTAGGCACAGTAGGTCCTGGTGGAAGACTTTTCACTAATGGTTCACATGGCTGTAAATCAGAGACATTTTTACAGAATTTAAAAACAAGTAATCTTGAATTAAAATGGAACTAAGTCAAAATAAACTAGTTCCTGTCTTGTAACATTCACTTCTTGTTTCTTCCCTAGAAAGGTAAAGTGAGAGCACAAAATCCTCATTTTGAGATTCTCTGCTGTCTGAAATATTGATGCATTCTTCATTTCAAAGAATAAAAAAAAAATAAATCTTATGAGTAGGAAGTATTAGTCAGGTATTTCAAATATTTTCCCAGGAAACGTGTCTAGCTCCAGTTTCAGCAAAAGAATACTTTCTTACAAAGGAAGATTCTAACAGGAAATAGCCAAGTTGCTTTCCTTGTTGGTTATGGGGTTTTTTGCCATATCCCATTGTACAGCATATATAGATTTGTACGCACACCCACCAGCATACTTCACTTTATTTATCATTTCCTCACACCTAAATATGTGTTGCCTCATACTGCCTGATCTATCCTTTGGTTCTGTTCATAACGCTCCCATGCCCTTAACCATTCCAGTCAGTTGTGAACTACCACCACACCAGCACAAAATGGAGGTGAAGCCAAGCGAGGTAGGCTCAACACCAGTATCAGGGAAGTGTGAAACCAAACCATTAATTTTGCTGCAGGGTAAGATGAGAATGTACACTGTAGCAGGGACACAGACTACTGACTGGCAAAAAAAACCCCAAGGGCTTGGAGAAACCACACAGAAAGAGCAGTAACAAACACAAAACTGCAATTACAGCCAAGCAGTACACCAAGCAGTGACCAGCTGATAAAGCTTCCTCACATACTGTGAGTTTGGAAAAAATGTTTACAGGTTAGTCCTCATCTGGTCAGGCTTAGTCCAATATACTAGTCTCCTAATAAAGGATGGTCAATTCCAGGGCTAAAACTGAGAGTCTCAGACTGTGACCTAACTACCAAGAAGAATCTACAGTCTTAGACCAACTGACAAGTCAAATTTCAGAACAATCCTGGACCTACTGAAATCCATGCAAAATTGTTATTTTTAAAGTTTGTGATGTTTTAAAAATATATTAGGTACTGTCATCTCTAACTCTGTACACAGCATTGCACAAAAACTCTACACTTCACAGAACCTCAGAACCACAGAATAGTAGAGATTGTAAGGGACCACAGGAGATCAATGAGTCCAATCCCCCTGCCAGAGCAGGATCAACCAGGGCAGGACACACAGGAACAGATCCAGGTGGGTTTGGAAAGTCTCTAGAGAAAGAGACTCCACAAACTCTCTGGGGAGTCTGTTCCAGGCTCTGTCACTCTCACAATAAAGTTTTTCCTCATGTTGAGGTGGAACTTCCTGTATCCCAGCTTGTCACCATTGCCCTTCATCCTATCATAGGGCACCACGGACAAGAGCCTGGCCCCTTCTACTTGACACCCATCCTGCAGATATTTGTAAACATTCATATGTAAATGGTTACGATTCGTGTAAACATTCAGTCTTCTGAGACTTCTTCCCCTCTTCTCACTTCTCAGGACTCATCACATTTTACTGTAGCACAAATTTTAGAGACAACAAAACTATAAACCAAAATTAATCTGTGTTAAGAAAAAAAGGTATTTATTTGGTACATATTGCTTCATTCATTTTTTGGTGCCACTCTAGTGACAACCCAAGTCCTCCACAGTAGAACGCATGATAACTACAGCCTCATGTCAACCATCATTACGCATGACCTTCCTCATAATGTACATGCACCTTTGGAAGTTCTGATGGTAACAGAATACACTAAATAACCAGGATGTAGCTTTGCTGTCTGAGTACCATGATCATCAAAAGTATGTTAATAGAGCTCTCTCACCCTACCAAATAGGACATATAGGTTCTCTGTTCATTTACATGCATATAGACAAAGGATTGGCTTCTCCTGCTCCTCTAGAATGAGATCCAGTCACTAGAAACAAAAACAATTCATTAACTTCTGTTTCCTCGTTTAAATTAAGGTTATAAAATGTCTGTAGGCAAGCGGAAATCTAGCTGGAAACCATGACATACTGCTTAGGAAAACTGTCTCTGATTATTTTTTTATTTAATTTATTTATT
>JAAGNO010017911.1:0-28378 GCA_033439905.1 Ceryle rudis
GCAGCTGCCACTTTCCAGCTCTCCCTGCGACTGCGAGACAAGCGCTGGGCAGCGCGAGAGGCTTTTCACGTGTCACTGGCCAAGGAGCACAGCGGCGGATCAAGTTTTGGAAGGCAGGAGGGATGCTTGTCATTGATAATGTGTCTGGCATTGGAAAACAGCCCACAGTACTATACACCTTCTCCTCCTCTTCTTCTGTGTGTGGTTGGTCCTCATCCTCACTCTTCATGTTCCCCCTCTTGAGGCAACAGGCCCTGCTGGGCCTCTTTTCCTGCTGCTACTTTCTGCAGCTCTGGTTTTTCAAGCTAAACTGCAGAAGGCATCAGTCTGCTCCTGGCTGCATGTGAGCTTGTGAGCACAGGCTATGAAACAGGTTCAGAAAAACAACATAAAACAACTTAAAATAAAATCCTGTTACTCCAGGTAACCTTTGTGTTCTGTGTCCTTGAAAGTGAGTTTGCAGCTGGAACCCCCCGACCTCTCAGATGAGTCACAGCCTCGTTGGTACTTGACTCCTGGGGAGTGCAGGGACCAGACCAGTGCAGTTCTGCTGCCCTGTGGCTGGAGTTCTGCATGACAAGCTCTGACCTGGGCCTGAGGGTTCCATCCAGGAGAGCAACTCCCTGCAGGGCAGGTCCCAGGGCCCTCCAGGAGACAGGGGCAGGGACTGAAGGCCCCAGGCTGACTTAAGACATGTTCCCTGGGCCCTTGACAGGAGACGGTGGGGTCCCAGGGGAGGCCAGTCCCAGACAGTGAGGCCTATGAGCCCTTTCAGGACCCTGCCAGGAGCAGACTTGCACTGCTCAGATGCTCTCCTATAGACAGTGATGGTTGGCCACATTGGGCCAGATGAACCTTCTCTCTGATGGGACTACTGTTGTTCTCATGCTCTTATGTTTTAATATATTCATCCAAGGGAAACAGCTCAGGCATTTCTAAAAATTACTACAATAAAAAAAAATATCCACAGGGAAATGAACAAGTTTTGCTCACATCAAAAAGATTTGCAGCCATTTAGTTGAGGAGCATATCCTGCTTCATACTAAGGGCTTGATCTTTGAGCCTTGCTAGAGTCAGAGAAATTGGGGTTTTGCCATCCTGAAGAAACCCAGCTCAACTGAATGAACACATCTGACTTTAAAAAGAAATGTACTTAACATATTTGTTGCTTGCAAATTTTTGCAGATGGTCAAATTACGTCAAGATGATCCACAGCTCTCACACTTATCAGAAGGTACACGCTTCATTCCCACAAGGTGACAGAGGCAATGCCTAGGATGGGATGTGTTTATGGGTATTCAGTGCTTTCTGCTAGTGCAGGGCTGAGAAGACAGCGTGTACTGTTAGGGAAAGGCAGAGGTAGGAAGAATAATACACTAGACTACTTCAGCTGGAAGTGACCTACAATGACCATCTAGTCCAAACCCCTGACTACTTCAGGGCCGACCAAAGTTCAAGTATGGTATGAAAGATGTTGTCCAAATGCCTTTTACACACTGAAAGACGTGGGGCATCAACCACCCCTCTAGGATTCCTATCCCAGGGTTTGACCATCCTCTTGGTAAAGAAATGTTTTCTCATATCAAGTCCAAACTTCCCCTGACAGACGCAGCTTAGAGCCATTCCCACATGTCCTGGCTCTGGGTACCAGGGAGAAGAGCTTTGTATGTTCCCTTCGGATTCCTCTCCTCAAAGAAGCTGTAGAGAGCAGTGAGGTCACCCCTCAACCTCCTTCTCTCCAAACTAGACAAACCCAGAGTCCTCAGCTCCTCCTCAGAGGACATGCCTGACAGCTTCTTCACCAGCTTTGGTGCCCTCTTCTGTACTTTAAACATCCCTTTTCAGTTGTGGAGCTCAATCCCTCACAGTATGGGAATGCAAGTAGTACGGCAATAGCTAATTATTTCAGGATGTTTCACGTCAGCATACATTTGCCTTGTGTTAACCTTTGCAAAGGGGAAATCATGGTCTGAAAATGCACTGGGTACCAGTTAATTTTTAAGTGTAACTCAAAGGTTAGGCTTCAGCTCAAAAATCCCATGTCATTTGAAATCCTGACTACTTAAAGACTTTTTGCTAAAAGCATTCTGGATGGGGGCCCTCCTGGCAAGGGAATCCATCTCTAGCCTTGCTCTGCCTGCTGATCCATCAGATCCATGTTTGGAGACATGCAAGGGCATGTCTCATCACACTGAGCTTGCATCAGAATGTTGAGTTTTTAACTGAATGGACATAGTCTGGCAGCTTTCTATATTCTTTGCACCAGTTCTGCAAACTCTAACACATAACTTCCCTCAGGGCACATCCACCTGCTCCAGCATGGGGTTCTCCATAAGCTTCAAGGTGGATATCTGCTCCATTGTGGACCTCCAGTTGGGCTGCAGGGGGACAACATGCATCATCATGGTCTTCACCACAGGCTGCAGGGGAATCTGCTCCAGTGTCAGGAGCACCTCCTTCTTTGCAGATGACGCTAAACTGGGTGGAAGTGTTGACCTGCTAGAGGGTAGAGAGGCTCTGCAGAGAGATCTAGACAGACTAGATCAATGGGCTGAGGCTAACTGTATGAAGTTTAATAAGGCCAGGTGCCGGGTTTTACACTTTGGCCCCCAGCAATGCTACAGACTCGGGGAAGAGTGGCTGGAGAGCTGCTCACTGGAGAAGGACCTATGGGTGTTGATTGACACACACCTGAATATAAGCGAGCAATGTGCCCATGTGGCCAAGAAGGCTGACTGTATCCTGGCCTGTATTAGGAATAGTGTTGCCACTAGGTCCAGGGAAGTGATCCTGCCCCTGTACTTGGCACTGGTGAGGCCACAACTAAAGTACTGTGTTCAGTTTTGGGCACCTCACCACAAGGAGGACATTGAGGCACTGGAGCATGTCCAAAGAAGAGCAACAAAACTGGTGAAGTGTCTTGAGCCCATGTCTTATGAGCAGCAGCTGAAGGAGCTGGGGTTGTTTAGCCTGGAGAAAGGGAGGCTCAGGGGACATGTTATTGCTCTCTATGGCTACCTGAAGGGAGGTGACAGAAGTGGAATAGGCCTGTTTAACCCAGCAACAGAACAAGGTGAAATGGACTCGAACTGTGCCAGGGGAGGTTTCACTTGGATATTACTAAGAAATTCCTTGCTGAGCAGGTTATCAGGCATTGGCATGGGTTGTCCAGGGCAGTGGTGGAGTCCCCATCCCTGGAGGTGTTTAAGAGCCCATTTGATGGGGTGCTTAAGGATATGGTCTAAGGGGTAGATGGGGCATTATTAGGTTGATGATTGGACTAGATGATTGTACAGGTCTTTTCCAGTCTAGACATTTCTATGATTCTTCACTGACCTTGGTGTCTGCAGAGTTGTTTCTCACACATATTATCACTCCTTTCTTCCAGCTGCTGTTGTGCAGCATTTTTTTTATCCTTTTCTTAAATATGTTATCATATAGAGGCACTAGCAACATTGCTGATGGGCTCAGCTTTGGCAAGCAGCAGGTCTGTCTTTCCAACTAGTTCTGTCTGACATGGAGGCAGCTTCTGGCATCTTCTCACAGAAGCTACTCCTGCAGTCCGCCTTGTTACCAAAACCTTGCCACACAGACCGAACACACCAAGCTTCCAGTCAACGCCACACAGACATGGCAATATTACTGCCAGCTGCATGGCAGGCCTGGCCAGCAGCATTTCGAGCCCTGCTGCAGCACACTGGTTAGTAAGTGGTGCTCAGTTGTGGGGCCATGGTAGCTTATGAGGTCCCGGGACCTGCTGCTCCACAACCCCTAAGAATAGTCTTTGCTAATCCTCACACTCGTGCTCTCTGTTTCACCAGGTCATTTTAAAGAAGCCAACAAACCGTATCTCTTTATACCAACACAGATCCTCTCCATCTACTTATAATTGCTTTACTCAACAGAACTTTACACCCAAATATAGCAAACGATAAAGACGATGCACATTATTCATATCAGAACTTTCATATCCCTACACCTGTCCTGTGGCTGGATTAGCTTCAAAGTTTGTACAAATCTGTCTCTTCTAGAACCCTAAATCAACAAACCATTCCTGTATGAATGCTGAGATCAGTGCTCTTAGATGCTCTCGGTCCAAGGGGTTTTAGCTGCTTTATTAAAACATTGGCTTTAGTTATTTGGGCTGGTTTTTTTAAATGCCCACAGACCCCCAAGGACTGCATTCCAACACATTAAAATGTATTGTATTATTGCAATATGTGTAGTAACACTTATTAAAACTGTGTTCAGGGAGTTAGGATCATAAATCCTCCTAGTCTGTGTCCATATCTGAGCTGGAGTATGTTCATGTTTGATAGATGGGCTGTAAAATGAGGGCACATTCTCATGTGTGAAGTGTGAATAGTTCCTTCACTTATTTATTGCAGTTGATGTTATGTGGGGTCTGGGACAGACCCTGTGTTCCAGACAGAACTGACAGAAGAGGAAATGATGATGAAAAAAAAGTCCATTGTCAAAGTGCCTGAATAAACATCAATTAAATCTTCCAATTGATTTTTTCGATCTTTGAATCAAGCAAGGAGTTCTAAAAACCTGATCTCCATGCATTCAATTACTGTAGCTGCTAGACTATTCTGGCACCACAAGCTTCCCAGTGCTGGATCCCCTTCTGAAAGGCTGAAAAGATGCATAAAAAAAAAAAAGTGCTCTGTTAAATTCAACCCACGTGCCCAGAAAACAGAAGCAGGGAGATGTGGAAAAGATTAGCCTTGAACAAATGTGCAAAATATACTATCCTCTCTGTGCTAGAAATCTGCACTCTGAAGCTACTATTCTTGTTACAGATGGACAATGGTACAAATGATGGCTGGAGGGAGCTTTTAATCACAAACTACTGCCCCTTCTATAAGGCCAGGCTTTAACTTTCACAATGGCCTCTTTGAGGACTGTACTTGGTTCATCTCTCTGAAGTTAAGCAGATCAGCATCTTTCATAAACATTAAAATCCTTTACTCTCTTACAAAGTAAAGGAAGACAAGCAAGGCAGTAACATGAGATGATGATATATTAATGAGGAAGATCTCACTATCTACAAGTTGCTTGCCAATGTGTCGGTCAACCTCACCAAAACCAAGAGCACTCCATTTTGGCTGAAGTAAGCAAGCATAAAGAAGTGATTAAGATGAACAAAGACTCTATCAAATCAAATCACAGTAATAGTGGTTTACTTCTTTCAAAATAAGAAAAACACACCACAATTTAATAATGTTACCTGCTTTTCAGAGACAAAGGTGCATCAAGCAGGAGCCAGCCCTTCTAGAATTACAGCTCTTTTGTCAAATTTCAAGGGACAGACTTTACATGGGGCTATCACAATGGCATGTGGCAGGAAAGGTATATGAAACATGAAGGGGACTTGATGCTTTGGGAGCAGATGACAACACAGGAAGGTAATGTGGTCAAGAGAGGATGGCTTCCAGGTTGTGCTTACGCTTTCTTAATTTCACTGGAAAATCACTAGGGCTTTATATGTTTCTCTTATTTCCTCCTCTAAGCTCCCTGCAGGAGGTCATACACACTACACAGGGCATGATAGGCACAATGGGTGAGGAAGGCAAATCCATAAAGTGGCAGTGGAAACTAAAGTGATTTTATAGTGTCATGCTTCAGGGTCAGCAGCAAGAACTGGGAATAAGAAAAACAGCCTGGGGACCCTTTCAACTCCTCTATCTGCATGTCCATGCAGACTTGCCCTCAGAAGGTGGTGTGACTGGGCCAGCTATGTCTCTGTTAAACTGGCAAATCTGCCTCATGTTCTGCTGAACACATTTCCAAACATAACAGGAACATAAACATATAAAGTTATATGCCAGAGAACAAATGTGCCCAGAAAAGCTGTTTGACACTCCAGTGAAGGACTGCTACTCAGAACCTATTGAGGCAGCAGTCTGTAGCTATCAACTTTGAATGATTACGCTTCTGAATCCTGGAGAGAAATTGTTTTCCACAGAGGAAATGCCAGTATGACTAGGGAGGAGGCTAACACTTGGGAAGGCAGTGCTTGGCAGAGAGAGTTCAGCATGTGTTACTACTTTCAGCATTCCCAAGCCAGTGGGACAAACTTCAGAGTCACCCAAGAAGATGATGGGACTAGGAGCTTTCCGAAGCCATGACTGTTCCAGAGGCCTGTAGCATTTCAATATACTATAATGGTTATGTTGTAGTTAAAATTTGTTTGGCTGCGGCAGCACTCCTACAACAGGTATCTTTCTCATTTAGCATGGTACTGTTAGGCAAGGAGTTCTGTACACCCACAACTTCAGATGGGTCCTGAAGATGGTGTCTGGGGTGTCAAGGAGCTCTGAGACTCCTGGTCTCAGAGTGCACAGAAAAAGCCCAGAGACACACTTTTACTCTAGCCAGTTATGCCATACAGAGTCGGGTTAGAAATAGCGACTCTCTGCAGTCCCAAGAGGTCTAATAGGGGCACTAGATCTCCCACGTGATCAGCTTTTAACATTCTAGTTGTAGCCGCTCAGGGAAACTATGCTAGCCTGCTACAAGTTTGTAACCGCAAAATGTCACCTGAAAATGGAAAGACAACTTCTTGCTTTTTGCTACCACAACCAACTTGCTACTATAGTGTGTAAGAGGTATAATTCTGGCCCAGGTTGGGCCACCACTGTCACAACAGAGTCTGGGTTGAAGGTGCACAATTTCCTCCCCTTTCTTGAATCTGTAGAGCAGCAAGGGCTGACCTTTACAAAACTGTGTCTCACTGGTGTCTAGTAACAGCAAGGAAAGAAAAACAAGCCAAAATTTATTTGAATCCCTTGGATGGAAATCCGCCAGGTACGCACACAGGGCTTGGGTTTGCAGAGGGGGAAGGGAGGATGTATACACAGGTGAAGATAAAAACCCTGGAATTTAAGTGATTACATAGAATGTGAAGTCAGCATTAATTTAACTTTTGATTCAGACCCCACGTTTCAGTGTTGTGGCAATACTCTCGGAGCAGAGATAAGAGTAGTGAAAGGAAAGACAGGCACAGGTGGTTTGGGTTAGGGTCAGATTAAACTTTCTTCCTCCAAAATAGCTTCTCACACATTACATTTAGACTTGAAATTCCTTATTTTCCTCATGCTTTCATTTGCTCTATTTACGTAGACCTGGCTATTTCCTCTTATTGGTAATTTCCTGAAGCAAGACATAGTAAAACCGTGGCTACTTTCAGTAATCTCAAATTTCATCTATTTCAACAACCATAAAATGTCCAAGTAAGTTTCCTTATCTTCCAGAACCATCGTACTTTCCTGCCTTTGTCATCTCACCATCAACCCAAAGTTTAGCAGCCCCCCTTAAATATGTGAAAGGCTCCCAGCTCTTCGCTTTTTCACCTGCATAGGGCCTGTAATGTGTGTTCACTGCATTTTCTATCTTCCTGTTACTCCTTACACAATACCAAAATCTGATTTCTTTGTGTCCAGGCCTTCAGCAATTTCTTTCCTGACAGCCACAACTTCCTCCTCTCTTGCCCAGGTGATGTTCACTTAAAACAGAATTGGAGACATTACCTTCTTGCCTGTTACCCTAATTACAATCACCCTCTTCAGGTATCTTCACTGTCTGCCCTTTTTTTCACAGCATCAGGTTCAACCTTTCCCTCTTGATCTTCAAAATGATTCACAGCTCTTCCAGCTACCTACGCTAAGTTGCTATCTTCTTTTAATGCCTTCCACCCTCAGTCATAAACTGTTGCATTTTCACATATAGAAAGCATATGTGTGTGTCTCTCTCCAGTCCTAGATATACGCAGCTTACACTGCTAGTCCTGGTCACATATTTCTAAACACACATTCCCACAGCGTTAAGCTGAAGGGATGAAAATATGCCTCAAGATTCCTTCTTATTTTTCTATATTTAAATGATTTCTGCAATTCCTACATTAACAGAGATCATACTTTCTTCTAAAATATGCCAAAGAGAAGCTTACCCTTTTTCTGACATGAGAAAATCTCCTGGGGAAGGTGCATGGCACAAAGCCTTACCATGTTACAGGCTGACGTAGCTCCTAGGGCCAGCCCAGACATACAAGTGACTGCTCGTGTACCCAGCTGTTGTTCGACTGTGAGATCTGGTAAACCTGACAACTGCATGGCTTGCCGGGGGAGGTGCACGGTTCCTTTAAAGAGCATCTTCCACATACTGGTTCTGGTCCATTTTTGTAACAGCAGCTAGTTAGGTCAGTGTTCAATGAATCTCAGTGTACCAGGATTTGCTTCCTCCTGCTGCTCCTCTGTTACCAAGCCTCAGGATAACTCCTGAAATAAATTGCTTTTAGGATTTCCTGCTGTATATGAGCCTCATGTTACCTTCCTTAAGGTCAGATTCATCTTTCCACTGTGTTAGGATGTGTCAATTAATTGACATTTCTCCACTGCTTGCCTCTCCCCATCAACTGCCTTTCTCCTCCCTCCTTCACCCACTTCTTTTTCTTAATCAATCCCTCATGTACTTCGGTCTTTTCAGAGTGAGCCTTCCTTCCTGCCGTCAAGTCAGAGAACAGACGCAGGCTTCATCGCACTAGGGAAAAAGGTATTATTATATAATACTACTTAGCCTTTTTAAGAGCGCTTAATGTTAAAACTGCCCAAGCATGAACTGGTTCATATGACACAGAGCAGGAAATGATTTATAAATGCAGAAACAGAGGCAAAAAGGTAACAGGAGTTGTGCAAGGTCTCACAGAGAGATCATGGCAGGGTCAGAAGTCTCCTGTGTTCCAACTCCAGACTTTTAACTCTTTGCTCATTTCCCAGAACGTGCTGTGTTTTGTTTTATGTGTTTCACTTCATGTGTTTCATTTTACACCCCAAATTACTAACCGACCTACATTTGAACCCACTGCATCTTCACTCAGGATGCAAAGACTATTGATGGCTATGCAAGCGTGCACTGTACATCTCATGGGTAAAGGAGAAGTTGGCTTCCTGCTTCCACAGCAGACCTTGCAACAACCCTAAAGCCCAAGTTATCATTGGCACTGTCACAGTGTTTGTTCCACCAGAGCTGAAGTGCACATCTACACTGTGCAAAGAAGTGCTACCCTCAGACCTTCAAGTCACCTCCAGATGAGCTGGTCCACCAACACAGCACAACACACAGCCACACCAACAGGGTCTCTACCTCAGGGAAAGGCACTTGAGCATGGAGCCAGCGTTTCACTACGTGGCTTGGAACCTCAAAGTCGGTACTTCTATCCTTAGTTCTGGCAAATCCATACAGGCAGGGATACCTACAGGACTCAAAGTGACTTTTGGATCCTGGAGCATAATGCTGTGTCAATTTACCCTCCAAATCCAGAATCTGGCCTTTACAGACAGAGCAATATTGCTACATCTTATGAAACCTCAACTCCTCTCACCCCAGGCCCCCCCCTTTTCTTTTTTAATACTTTCTACTAATTTATACATATAGGCATACATCAAAAATAAACATACTTTGAAAAAGTAATACCCTAGACTTAAAAGCAGATACAGGTGGAATCTTCCAAAGCCTACATGCACAGAGGTATATAAGCATATATTAAAAAAACATATAGCCTATGTCAAAAACAGCTGTCTACCCACTGCCTCTAACCAGACCTGAATCACAGTGTAAACACAGACATGCATATGCCCTCCACATGCAGTATGTCTAATTAAATATTTTGTTAGCCAACATGTTTTGCTAGGTTGGTAGATGGACTTTCAAAGCATTAATTTCTATAAAGGTTTGCTGGATTTAGATGTATATTACATTACCTTGTTTTGTCAGATTTTTTCAAAGGGGCTCTGAAAACTTCTCAAAGTAACTCTGGAGAAAGAGGCTGAAAATATAACTCAGTAGACTGAAGGAATAAATACTGGAAGTCATATAATGCATTTACACTTAAGCAGAAAAAATTACTCTTGGGAAAGTACTGGCATCATCAGGAGCATGTTCCCTCACACACTGGCCTGGGCTTTTCAGTTTATTGTTGGTTTCAGCAGACATTCAAAGGAATCCACAGTACCTCTCATTTAAAATTGCAAATAGAAATAAAAACAATTGCAGTAATAATGGACTACTGCTACCAGGCAGACATCAGGCCAGTTTTGCTCTTACCTCCCAGGGCTCTCAATCTCCCTTTTTTCCCTGCTTGCAGCTCAAAGGAAAGAGGGAACCCTGCCCAATGTCAGCATGGAGTTGCTATCTTCCACTGACTTCTATTGCTCGTGGTTTGCACACCAATAAGAAAGAGCAGAAAGCTACCCCCAGTGAAAACTAGAAAGTCAGTAATATAAGAGCAAGATAAGCACAGTGACTTGACACATATCCTGAGGCAGTGAATTTGAATCCATTCCTTGATCTGAAGTGCCAGACAACTTTCAGGTTTTTGATATGCGTATGCTGCAGTAGCTTTTATTGAAACAAAGAAGAGGAGAACAAAGGAAAAGAAGGAGGAAAGAGAGAGCATCTCAGCCCAGTTATGGCATATGCAGCTGAAGATTTAACTTGGGTCCACAAGGCTTAATGCTAAAAATGCAGTGATAACCCTGCCTCGGACTGTTTGCAGCACATATTTTGTCTGTGGATGACCATGCCTCTCCATCATAATGTTTTAGGAAACATCTTGCATGTATTAGAAGAGAACATGTCTCAAAAGAGGGGTTATCTGGGACAGAAGAGACCACTAATGAATTTAGGAAAAGCATTTCAAACCTGACTGATCTGGCATGTGCAAATCTCCCTGCCCACCACTATTGAAAATCCCCAGCTCTGGCTCCTTTGGACCTCCCTACCCCTTCCCTGCTCAAATGTTCCCAGCACTGAACCCATTGGTAAGGAAAGTGGAGACAGCTCTGCCAAAGCCATGGAAAGTGGTGTGAATTTGGCTTGTTAGCACTACAGCATCTCTGACCAAGTGTTGATTGATGTCTTCTACCATCATTACCTGAGGGTAACAAACAACTGCGTCCTAATCCCCCTAACACGCTCATTCCTGTTTGAGGAGATACTTCCGTGCCTCCTCCCAGACTTCTGTTTTGCACACTGAACCTTGTCTGGTTTTAATTACTTTTCTAGTTCTTACCTTCAAACCTGTCATTATAGTTGTTCATGCTCTACTGTTTGGTTTTTTTCTGCTATATGCCCTTTTAAAAGAATTGTTACTCCAAAATGAGTAACTTTTTTTTGCAGCCAAGGACTATGGAAGATCGCACTACAAGTGATATCCCCATTTATACAACCTAATGTATGGCATTACGGTTCTTTGGGGAATTTTAATTAGTATAAAGTGTGCTGTGGGTGACTCAAATCTACCACATTAGTTTGTGTAAAGATGCTCACTTTTTTCCAGTCCAGAAGTATAATCTACTAATTTTCTACAGATGAAATGTCTGGGGTTTTTTTCTATAGTTATAAACCACTTACCATCTTTTACTGAATCTCATTTTATTAGTTCTAGCATATCTGCCCTTTAACTTAAAAAAAATTATACAATCCTTTAATTTCATTTGACAAAACCAAGGTGGATTGACTTGTTTAAAAAGAGAAACAATGGTGAGATTTTTTTTGTAGTTAATCAAGGAAAATCTTCACCCCATTCTTTCACTTGTTGAACAGGTATAAATGCTTTCCTGATTTAGAAACACGTATGTGATGGGCAGGGAATGGGTGGAGCACCACATTCAGTCTCCTAAAATCACAAGCAACCATGTAACTGCCCACAAGGATGTAGAAGCTCCTTTATCTTCCCTGTAATGCACACAGGTGCCCCCAACACCTACGGGGTGAAACCACTCATGTACTGGCTCCCTGGAGTAGCAGATCTGTGGAGTAGAAGTACCCAGACAAACACAGGAAACAGTGTCCCATACAAATAAGGAAGGCCAAAATAGCCCAGCAGCTCCTCTCCGAGTGACTTGGCCATCTCCACCCAGTGAGGTGAATTGTGCAATGAAGAAACCAAGAGGTTTCCCAGTATCAGCAGGAGTGACCTGTCCTTTCCTACCACAAGCCTTGGCCATTCCTCAGAGAACTGTCAGGAGGCTTCACAAGTTATGCTTTAAGGAGAGAAAGGTTTCTTTTTGGCTCTTGGTAAGACCAGTCAAGGCAACTCTCACAATATCAGTCGACTTGGCAATTTAACAAACAGGAAGCACCCAAGTTTCATTTCAGCATCCTTTGAGGAATAGCAACACATTAAAAAACAAAACAAACAAAAAAATACTCAGAAACATTCCATTGCTGATAAATAATTCCTATCACAAGTTTACCAAGACTGGTGGAAAGACAACTTTTCTTCCTTGCACCAACACCCACATCAAGAAGCTGTTTGAGGACTTCACTCTCCAGTGCTTAAAAATCTCCACAGTTCCACCCTGAAACAGGAACTGCTGATACCCATTTGAACTTGTACTTTTTTTTTTTGAACTTGAACTTTTTTTTTCTCAATACTTCAATAATTTTGTTTATTATAGCTCTTGTTTTGCTTAAATCTCTAGGTATTTGTACCATTTCCTGAGAACACCAAGTCCATCATACCTCACCACGGAAGCTGTGCTTCAACCAATACCAAGTTCAGTGTCTGCCTCATGAACACTACCAGCAAATCACTATTTTTAGCTGTTGAAGGCTGAGGATATGGGTTTTGACCTCTTCTCTCTATATCACAGAGAATTCCATGGCTACAGAATCCTCACTGTCTGCCTGGTTATATTCTGGCCTTTGCTGCCAGAAGCACACAGCAACACCAGCAGGTAACACCAGCCCCTCACATAAACGCAAGTCCTTTGTAGTTGTACAGCAAAAGTCACAAATCGTTCTTCTTGTTGCGGACTGCTGATTTTACAGCTCACAAAGCGAGTATGCACAGAGAACACCCCAAAAAAACAATCTGCGAAGTGTTTCAGGGGGATTAGGTGTTGAACCCTCTGATGTCCCAGATGTTCTCATCGCCATGAATCCCAGAGATCAGGTAGATGAAAAACATTTTCACAATGTTGTACGCTACAATCAAAACCAATAATCAAGCCTCATTTTGGTGGGGCTATAGCCTGTGTGCTATACAGTACACACTCATCACTGCCCGAGAGCAACTAGATACAAAAACTAGACAGGTAAGAAGTTATTTTATTTTTGCCTGGCTTGTTGCCCTTATTGTTGCCCCCATCTCTGAAGCATGCAATGGTAGCCACATACAAAGACAAGCTCTACTACAAGGTTGACCAGAGACACGTTAATAAACTGAAGAAAAGCAGCACATTCAGTTGAGGTTATTTTGTGAGAACAATTTTTTTTTTTTTTTTCCTTTTTTTTTTCCCCAGTAGTCCCAGTGTCTAAAACCAGCTGTCATTCGGGAAATTAAATTCAATACCTACGATGTGATTTTTGAAAGCGCAGCTTTTCGGCAAAAGGCAGCTGGAGTATATCCATATTCTGAAGAACCCAGACTATTTAATTGTCTGTCTGTCAAGGACATAAGCCTAACTTCACATACCTGTTGTGAAAGCCTTGGGCTTCAATTAATAGCAGGCAAAGGATGCATAATTAATATTACAAGAAACCAGGAAATGAATATGTTAAAGTTCCTACTGTATTTTTAACTTTGTCGCAACATGCAGGTCTTTTGTTGGCTTTCTCCATAGATGTGAATTTCCTGATTTTCCTGGTTCAATGTATATACCAGAAATTACTCATTAAATGTCAGGAAATGCAATTGGACTGAGTTAACTGCGTTGCTGGAAAAATCTGGATGAAGTAAAATATTTGGTGTCGCCTATTCAATAAGATATTACCTTCCTTCTCTTTTTTTTAATTGTTCATGAACAGACTAGTATTTTTCCTAGGGATTTTTCCCCTTGTTCAAATGCAGCAAGTAAATGACATAAGTGATCATATTCACTAAGAAGGTGACATAATTCAGAAGACATTCTTGACTCCAGTTTCAGACACCTACTACTCTGTACCCAGTCCCTGTGCTGAGGTCCAACACAGGACTCCTGCATCACTTAATTTCTGCTTACACCTTCAAATTACAAGATTTAAATGTGAAATAAGTGATTTTACCTCTGAGACTGGAGACAGAATTCACAAGCTCCTGAACATGTTCATTTTAGAGCCAGTGTAAACCTCAGCAATGGCTACCAGGCATGAATGTTCAAATGACTGTAATATTCACATGTATTTTTTGCAACCAGACAAAAAAGCCCAGTAATTTCCTCCAAGTACATTTTTCTAGATAGCAGATTTAAAAAGCAAAACCCAAGATCCACTATTTAATTCACAACCTTGTGTTGCTAGTAAGAACCTCCTGGTTTTATTCCCTTATCTTTGAATTATTTGGGCCATCTTATCTTTAAGTTAAGCAGGGCTGTTTGCATATCCCAAAGCTAGTGCATTAAATCTCCCAACACCCTTCTGGAAGTTGAGCAGTTTGCACATTGCTATTTATCTGAGGTACTGGAGGGGTTTCATTATGCAAGGTCACATAGTAAAACTAACTGAAGGTGAGGTGCACAGAATGTTATTTAAAAAAAATAGATTTTTTTTTTTTTTTAATAAAGAACAACTGTGCAACCAGTGAGCAATACACTCAGGCAAAATATGCTTTGTGTGAGATATATTACTAAATATCCCCCAAATACAATCTCCGCATATGGGAATATATGTGAAGATGGAAAAAAAACCCAACAAAAAACTCAGCTTGCAGAAACGTGTATGTCGTCAGAGATACTCTGCTATACGAACTGTTTATTGGAACTGTGTCCCATGTCAATACTGAGGAAAATAAAGAATGGAAAATAACTTTGGAATTGAATAGAGACCCTGTCACAGTTAAATTTGATACTTGGAGCCCGAGCCAACATACTGCCAGGACAAAAAAGTATACAAGAAAATCAGGAATAAATCCAAGATGGAAAGAGTAAAAGTTGAATTAGCATCATACGGTGGAGAGAAATATCAATAATTAGGCAAATGCATAATAACCCTATGATGTCAATTACTTTTATGACAGTGGGACTGGAAACACAGGCACTTTTAGAGCTGAACATTTGCAAAGAATTAAGACTGGTTAGAACATACAATGGGTGCTGTGTATGAACTAAAAAGACAATAAGAAACCAGAAGAATTCCAAGATATTTTTGATACAGCAGGATACAATAATAAGAATTTTTTTTTTTCCCCCTCAACCTGAGGTAACTCTTTCCTCCCCAGTCACTGTTGCATGCAAAATGTTTCCATTCAGCCTCTGCAGGTATTAACAGACACAAAAAGTGAAGAGAGAGTCTAAGTATATTTCATGAAAACAGCCAAAAGAAAGCAAACATTATTGTTATTATGAGTCCTACATTGTCCTGATTTTTCTTTCAAACTAACTTTATTCCACTTTCTGGCTGTGCCTTTGAGCTACCCAGAGCACAGACCCTGCCTTTGCACATGGTTGTAAAATGCTCATAACAGGTCTCACTGGTGAAAAGTTACTCCCTCCTTTTGATCCGAGCAGATGTCTGTGCTTATTTCTGCTGTTGGAGGCCCTAAGTGAAGACAGGTCTCCAGCAGCAGTGAAACACAATGCACTGATCAGTGATACCCCTCACGAGTCAGGTCAGTACCCACGCCCCTAGGATCTGCTGGACCAGGGCTATGTAGGGCCATGTTTCTAATGCACCCCAAGGCTTCCTGCAGTGCCTGGACTGAGAGAGGTTCTTCTCTTGCAAACAAAGCAAACTGTTTGCTATACAGAGGGCTCTGGGAAAACACTCTGGAAAAAAAAAAATATTAAAGAAAATTTCATTTCACAGAAGGTTGGACAGGCAAAGAGAAGTGACAGGACCGAGACCATTCAGCAACCCTGTGACAGAGCTGGCACCCGAGCGCAGCCATCCTGGATTCTGGCGTGGCACTGAGTTCACTAAGCAGCAGTAGCAACCGGGTACCATTTCTAAGGAAAGTGACTGTTTCTGTAACAAAGCCATGTGAGTTCACACAAACACGTACCTATCTGGCAGATGCTGTAGCCGCCACCACACTCTGAGAGCAGACAAGTCTTGTTGCTGTATCTCCCTGTTTCTCATGTTATTTTGATTAAGCTCATGGAACTACTTTCTTATTACTAATAAAATAGGCTAACCATTTAGAACATAGGCTAACATTTAGAAAATAGGCTAACATTTAGAATAGATTTTTAATTAGAATAAATATTTTAGACACACACCATTACTATAGCAGACTCCACTGGAAGGATCCTGGAGTGCTTTTGAAATTATTTACAAGAGCTGCTCCAAGGCCTGTGAAACGCACAAGTATCTTTATATTGACTTCCTGAAGGTCTGGCTTAAACCATGTTTATTTACCCTCATGTTTTCAGTATAGCAGTTTCCAAATTTTACAGGTATAAAACCAGTGGCGTATACAGGTTCAGGTCGGATCCATGAATGAAACTAAGCACCCATGCTGAGTTTATGTACCCTGAGACAATAGGTGGAGTCTCCAAGATGCTGTCCAGAGTACGGCTATCCCAAGTCTGTAGATAACAATAATTCTTCCAGTAGTTTTCTTAGGTACCTGTCACCTTTGCACACACCTGTGCCTAGCTCCAGAGTGGTGGGCCTCCCAGCCCCATCAGCACCCTTCTCCTAGGCATTGCTCTGATAATTTCCTGTGTAAAACTTCATCCCACAAGTACAATCAGAGCAAACCTGTAGCACTTCTAACAGTTAAAGCACAGCCAAAGGCAGCACCTGCCTTTTATATACCAGCCTATCAGTCAGAATAGGAAAATAGGATTAGAGCACAGGACCAAACCCAACGCTTTCTTTACCAGTTTCACTACAGTAGGTCAGTCGCCCATCTCCCCAGAGGCATGTCCTACCCACTAAGCTATAAAGTCACACTCACCTTTCTTCCTCATTTTGCCCTCCTCCCTCTCCTGCCCTGTGGATCTGAACTCTGTCCTGTCCAGCTGGATATCTTCCAGAAGGGCTAGAGAGTGCCTTGCCCAGAAGAGCTGGCAGCCAGGCAGCTGGGCTGTTTTCCTGGAAAGTGGGAGATGTTCAGGGTGGACAGCTTGTGGTAAGAGACCCAACCACTGTGGTCTGTATGAAAGGGCTGAGAGTGTGGGACCAGCTGAAGCTCCTGCTCAACTTTAGAACAAACACTTAAAAAGATATTTTGCCTTTGGGCAGGAACAATACAGCTGGTTAAATCCAGAAAAGGCTGCAGAGCTGTAAATCCCAATCTGACACAGGTCCTTCCATGTCAGCCTGTGCTTGATGCACCAAAAGGGAGAAAGTTAAGGCACCTCACTTCCCTTTGGCATCCGTTGCCCAGGATGCTGGTGTCACAACTCAATCCCAGAGCTCCAGACTCTCTCCCAGACTCCACAAAGTTCAGAAACAAGGTGTCAAGCAAATAAATACTGGGGTGTAAATCCTTAAAAACAACACCGGCTTTCTGACAAGATCACTAAACCCAGAGCATCATCCCTAATATGCTTATTTTGAGGCCTACAACCTAATCAAGTAGACAATCAGCCCCCTAAAAACAGGTTATGTGTGTTCAATACCAACTTGTTGCAAATTAATAGCATTACAAAGGAAATACAGCACTTATTTATAAGCGTTTATTATTTTAACACCTAAATTCCTGCCTGATGCAATACACTGGAAACATCTGCTGGCAAGATGAAAATTTTGTCTCCAAAGTGACAACCAACTTAAGGAAACCACTTATGAGAAATTAAAATCTTGTTCAACAAGGTGATCCAACTTGTTTGCTATTTGACGCGCGGTTCATCTTTAGGAAAGTGTTCACATTTCTTAGATTTTGACAGCTGAAATTCTTAAATCAGTAAGAAATTAGACTCACTTAAGCACAGAATAATTCCATCAGTAGCCAGAACAGATAACCCAACCACCCTGTATTTAATTTTATTTAGTGCATTTGGTAGAAAGGAGACAACACATTTAAAATGCTAAAATTAAAAACACGACAAAAAGCCACAAAACAAAACAACCCACCAAATTTACTCTGATGAATTGGCAGCCTGCAATGCATTTCTAGTCAGGGTCTCTGTTAATATAGCCATGATATTTTTTTGAGAGGTAAGACCAAATTCCTTGAGCAGAAAGGCCTGATTTGAGTGATTTTATTTAATTTAAATGCTGTTTTTGCAAGGTCATATATCCCCATGTTTATTTTTCCTATCCACAAATATTACTAGTTCCACATCTCTGAAATGAACCTTCCCCCAAGGTTCAGGTCAGGGGTATCACGATGCTCACTATTTAGGAAGTTACTTGGAGACTTCGTACAACTGCAGGGTCACTTCGTTAGCTCCACAAAATCTGTATTTCAGGGCCACCTAAACTGGGGGATTGTAACGCATCCTGATACGCACCCAGAGTAAATCTCTCAACTTCACTGAAGACACATTTCTGTAAAAGCCAAGTATGTAACAGAAGAGTTATACATAAAAAGCTTTTCTGCAGACAAGATAAATATGCCTGAAAAAATAACTTCTGGAGATTACCCTTGGAGTGCTACCCATATTCATATAGTCATAGAATAAGTATGAATGCAACCACTGCACGTATGATGCAACACAGAGCTTACAGTGACCGACAGCGAATCCCAGCTGATTCATTTGGTCTCTTTTCCGTCTATTCATAGACAGAACCAGACAAAAGCTCTCCATTACAAGTTCTGTTACAGATAATTATTATTCTGGTCAATTAAACAAAGTCATTGCACAGTTTCTGAAAACAGCAAATAAAGACAGCACAGGCAAAGAAGTGAGCAGGGTAAGCCGCAGGAGGGAATGACTATCTTATACCACTTGACTCATCAAGTGTAAATTCAGAATATAGGGCTGAACGCAGTTGTCAACTCCTAGATGACGTCATTCTAGAGCCATTGACTAGAACCATAGAAAAGAATTACTACAGACTTTGTGGAATTTTTTTCCACAGCCTCTGGAAAGGAACTTTTTTCTGTCATGCTTTTCCTGCCCCTCTTCTACTCCCAGGGCAGGTGACTGCATCAAAAAGAAAAGGAAAGAAAAATGTTAAAATTATTTATTGGAAAAAAATAAAATTGGGAGAGAAATTACAGAAACAGTTGTGGGGAGCATTTTGTTTTGCCTTTTTTTTTTTTTTTTCCCATTTTTTTTTGAAAGGCTACTCCTGACAAAAAGAGATTTAAAGCATTTCCAGTTAGTTTTCCTTAGGATGGGGCCTCAATCCCTGAATAAATGTCAGTCCACCAAAAGGGTCTGTTCCAGCATCCAGGCAACTTAGGGTTGCCTGTTATTAGCCTGGGGAAACCTAGGAGTCAGGATTCTTGAGTTTTATCTCCTGACTATCCATTTAACTGTGTTGAGCAGATGTCAATCTTTCTGCACCATCATCTATTCCCAATAAGGGAGTGGAAGCTTAATTAGGCACTGGAAAGTTATTTTAGTATCCCAAGTGGATGCTGTCATAGAAGGAAAACATAACTTTCCATTGAGAGAACGCAAGATAAATCGTGCCAGCTTGTTTCGCTGCTCTCCAAGAGGCAGCTGTAGTCCCGCTAACTGGCTGTCAGAGTGGAGGGCTTTGATTTTGGAAAGGGCACCAGCAGGACAGCTGCAGTCTGCACGGAAATCCAAAGGATGGTAACTTGGACCTAGTTGGTGGTCATGTTTTCTTTGATTCTGGGAGATTTCATCTGCTGCCATCTCACACAGCCCCATGCAAAGACAAAGGCTTTTCATCATCTGAACGTTGGTCCCTCCAGGAAGAAATTAAATTACCTGACACAAAAAGGGACAGCTTGGAACTGAGGCTGTTTCTGTACTTTTCAGGACTGTTGAATATGTGAATTGAAGTGCATGAACAGCAGTTAACTTGGTGGCTGGGTTCCCCGCATCTCCACCTGGCCACATGCAGACTGGTTCCTGTATAGCACTCTTCCACTAGTGTTCAGCTAGCACTGGAGCCAGGATCACCACCCAGTGAGTACCACAGCTGGGCTTCCCTTGCCCCAGAACTCTCCACAGGGATAATGAGGGAAACCTCCTCTAGGCACTCTAAATTTTGCTCACTGGGAAGCCAGAGGCACAGGTTGTGCTCCCAACTTCCACCTTACACTGGAGTAAGGTGAAGGCCCCCATCTGCTTCTGTCTCTCTTTGGGACTGAGGAAAGAACAAGGAAAGCAGTCTAATGTCTTTTCCCTCCCATTCTCCAAGCACAAGGAAAGAAGGTCCGATGTCCCCTGAGGGGTATCCAGCAGTTTCCCTCCAGAAAAGGGAGCAAAGGAAGCAGACTGGTGTGAAAGAGCAGCTGTGGGTGACAGAGGGGAGGTAACAAGGGTAAGCCCTGTCCCTGTGGGGCTCCCCAGGCTCTCAGTGTAGGATGTCAGAGAGATCTCAAGGTCTAAGCTATTTTTCCAATGGAAAAAAAACCCCAAAATACTGTCACAAATGACAGTATCCACTTCTCACCAGTTTTGAATCAAAATAAACCAAACTCCAGAGTTACTTTTCAGCTGCCTCTCTATCTTCTGTTCTCCCACTGCCAACTCTCATACAGACTTAATTTCCATTCTCTGCTGCAGAATGAACCATTCAAGATAATTAGCTATTCTTTTTCCTTTCCTCCCCGAAACATGGAAACTCACGTAACAGGGAAGGGCAGGGGAACTCTGTGGGTTTTGCTGCTGGTCACGTAGTTAATTTTGCTGATTGAGTCACAGCTCTGTTTTCTTCCTGATGATGTTAGGCAACAACCCCCCATAACTCCCAAGCTCAGGGTCCTGGCCTTTACCATTTGCCAACAAAATACAGGGGCTCCAAGTTCCTTCCAGAACCAGCAAATTTACACCTCTGTTTCTAAATCAAAAGCCTGACAAAACAGAGCTATGTTTGAAAAGGTTAGATAACTTCTTCATACTTTCCCTTCCCCAGCAGTACTTTATATCTCTGCAGCATCAAACCAACCCCTGGATAAAACAATAAAGGCAACTGGAGACAAAACATTGAATAGCTTAACAAACTAAGGGACGGCTGAATGAAATCATTCCTGAACAGGAAAAATAGATGGATGTTGTTCAATATTCTTGGGCTACCCAATACTAGTCATTCCCAAAGACTGTTCCTATTCACTCAAAAGCTTTTCCACCCTACAGCTAAGAAATACAGTTACCTGACAAAAAGAGATCAGGAACACTTCTCATATAGTACCAAATAAAGAATAAAAAGTATTTGTGGTCTCGCACATCTCCTTCCAAGCCATTCACCTCTCCCCTACCCTGTCTTCCAAGCTGCAAATCTCAGTATCTTCCCAGTTCAGTTTCTTGAGTCCTCTTATCTGCATTGAACTCTTGACATTTTTCCATATTAGCAATATCTGCATGATTAACTTGGATGTCCCCTAATTTATCTAAAAGAATTATGGAGAGCTTGAGGACGTTCACCGTGAACTGAAGAGACAGAAATGCTACGCAAGTTATCTTTTTAAAGTTTTAGTCACTCATTTATATGAAACAAAGTCTAGAAAATATGTTCTCTTCCTCTCTGCCCTTCAGTTTTTATTGCCTTTATTCTTGTGGTAGCATTTCACTGTTTCCGTAAGAGCTTTGTTGTTCAAATAAGACTCACAGTTTCAGCATAGAGAACAGAGAACAAACCTGCAAACTCACAACTATAAAAGCCACTCTTCTTTCCTTTAGAAGGACTAAACCCACTCTTTCTTGTGAGTCACTTCAAATCTCTCCCCCTTATTTTCAAATTTCTTTTGTTTTGCCTGCCATCCGTGTTTCTGTTCTCCATTGTTTCTCAGTGGAGCAGAGAAAGAAATATTACAATGCTATTATTAATTTACACTGATTAAGTAATCCATATATCTATAAAATGAGGAAACTGCCATTTCAGCCCGTGTTCCTAGTCACTCAGAGTAGTTGGTCAACGCAAATGATCTGCTTTGCCCTGTCTGCTTCTTCTGGTCACTGGGAAAGCTGAGTGTTACCCCCAGTGGAGCTGGCTCTTGGTCAAAAGCCAAATGATTGAATTGGTCAAAAGCCAAATGATTGAATTGGTCGTTTCCTGTTTCTAATTTTACACTGCAGGCACTTTCTCCTTCGAATTTTACAAAGCTCTTGGACCATGTCAAATGTGAAAATACAGCATTAGATTTGGAGGACAAAGGAATAACTGTAAGAATAGGTAGGTTTAGTAGCCTTCCATGACTGCTGGTGCACGCTCACTGTGTATCAGAGACGCTATGAGGCGGCACATAGCAGATCTCTCCCGCCTTCAGCGGAATAAAATGATTTTGTCTGTCCAGTGGTACTCTGCTTTTTAATGTGATTGATATTTAAAAAGCTATTGCACTGGGAAGAGAAGATATAGCAGAACACACAACACAAAGTACTTCACAAGAAAAAGGCCAACATGATCATGTGGGGAGTTATCCCCTCCAAGCTGTTAGCAAAGGTAGACTTGTGCATAGCTTTCTGTGGCTAAGCAGAGTACTAACACATTGCTTTCCCCCCCCACACTAAAAACATTTGGTCCTGTAGCAGAACTCTGTTTTCCACAGCACACCATTCTCTTAACTGTTTGAACTAGTACCACTAAAAGGAGCCATTTAAAAGGGAAGATAGAATGCTGAAGTCAGTGGACTTTGTGCCACCTCATACAGAGGGGCTCTCTTTACTTTTATCTACTGCCCACAGGGAAACGCGAAGGAAATATTTTGAATACTTTGAATCTTCAAGTTCACCCGAGTCTCCTTCAAGAATGTATCTGTAAGAGTTAGGTATGGTTTTTTTTCCTCAAAATGAGATTGGAAACTCCCAAACAATTTCTGAACAGGGGCTTATGGAAAATCCCTAGATCCCACCCAGCTTGACAAAATGGCAAGAGCTGGCATGTCTCACAGACCAAGCAGATAAGTGGGGCATGGTAGATGCCCTATTAATTGTTTTTACAAGTCCACTAAACCAGGAACTCATGAAGGGATCCATTTTTTACACACTATGCATACATCCACTCTAGAAGGCATGCAACTCCAGACCAAGCTTTGTTGTAACTACTGCACACTCCAGTTAGATATTTCAGCACAGGAGCTTGCACACAAAAGCCTGAAATTCTAGCAAATCTGTTCTGCTAGACCTCTTCTGGTTTGCTGCATTAGGTTGCCAAGTATGCGGGCTCAGAACTTCAGCTAGAGGGAAGAGAAGGGACACCATATGTCATCACTTGAAATATCATGCTATTCTTACCATTCAGTCTCTTGGGAGCTAGTACTTTTAAAGCAGCGTTTTCAAAAAGAATTGCAAGCACATTTGTGGATAGAAGCCCAGTGACAGCTGATCAAACTGGTTAATTAGGCAACTACATAAGTGCAGTTGTGGATGCAGTAACTGCACCCCATGCTCAGTCCCACTTGAAACAGGGCTAAATATGGGAAGCAGAAGGGATCAGAAAGCCCATTGAAGCGTTACTGCTTTTGCAAAAAAGAATATGTGAATTCTGCCAAAAATGCTCTTTCCGTGAGAAAGTTTTGATTTTCTCAGAAGTTTTTGATTTCCCGTCTCAAAAAGTAAATTTTTTAGCTCCAGGATGTGCTAACACAAGTAACGAAAAGCGGTCGTAACAAAAATCAGTGTCTCTTTTCAGCCTCGCTTTCCAGTCATCTTCTCAATCCTCTTGTCCCATGGGAGCAGTAATTCAAATGCTCTGAGCCCCCCTTCTCCTTCCTCTCTGGCTTTTGGGCTTGACACATTTTCCACAGTGCACCACAGTATTCTTTTTATTTGGACTCCCGCAGCTCACGATGGAAAGAGTCATCTAAATGGGGAGTGCCAGCCCTGGAGGAGAGCAGATCACGAGAACCACAGCTTCCATGAGTCACCGCGGTAGATGCATGGGACACAGAAAATCAGGCCAACAACTTTCAACATTTCCCACTTAAAAATTGCTTTTCTTCCCTGATCAGGAAGAGAACTCCAGAATATTTTTTTGTGATATAAATTGACATTCTCAACTGTCTCTAATCACATTAAAAAATAGGCTTATTGCATGGCCTGTTTCCTGGCTTCTTTGAAGCCTCTGATTCTTCAGCCTGACTCCATCAGCCCTGTACCATATGTATCTGTGACAAAATTACTGCTTGCTTTGTTTTATGATATACTAGCAATGTAGCATCTGGCAATGTGGTTTGAGTTTTTTGTTTTGTTTTGACTGGAAAGAAACCTCCCAAATACTCCAGTCAAATCCAAAAAGACATTAAATCAGCACTTTTTAAACTTATGCACAGAGGATGAGGGAGGATTTCCTGACTCGTCAAGTGAGGACACAGGGATCTGTATGCCAGCACACAGGTGGTTGTCACACGGTGACACCCCAGTAAGAGGGAATGGGCACCCCTCCATCATCTCACAGCCATACCACGCACATCAGCCCGCTGGTGAGCGGAATGCCACCCAAGATGAAACCAATCCACCTTTGGGGGCAGTTTGGCAGGAGACAGGGCTCCAGGCTTTTTTGTGCATTTAAAAGAACCTTGCTGACTTTCCATGCGTGCAGGATATGTCCCCTCCTCCTTTTTATCATTCCTTGTTGCGAATGCCCTGTCAGTGAAATGCGCATTTCAACAGTGAGTCTCTCATAGCTCTCCTTATCTTTAATTTCCTTCCACTATAGTCTATTTTATGGTGCCTTTCCTTTGATGGCATTTTTTTTTTTTTTTCTCCTTCCCATTTCAGCTGCAATAGCCAGATCAGGATCAAAACTTCTCACAAGTTTAAGGGAGAGTCTGGAGGCAGAAAATGTCATGCAGGTCAAAGCAGAGATGCAAGTCAGGGCAATAAATGTGTTTGCCCTTCGCATCTAGTTTAGCCAGATCCCTTTTCAGCCTTGTGCTTCATGACAAAAATCCCTTTCTTCTCTTAGCTTTCCATTTTAATTCTGCCCTACTAGCAAAAGGTTTAATCCAAAACCCAGTAGATCACAGTCTTCCATTCAGATTAGGCATAAACAGCCAGAGCAGTAGCAATCATCCATTTCATCATCAATTTTCTTACAAAAAGCCTATTGGGGAGCCCTGAAAAGCCTCATCCCTGGCTAAAAGTGTCATCTTGAAGGGCAGGAGCGGTCTCACATTCCTGCTGGAGTGCTGCCCTCTTCCCTGGGTGGCCACCAGTTGTGGAGGAGCCATGCAGTGAATTGGCTATTTCTAGATGATTCCTCTCACATCCTCCAGCAGAGCTGCAGTAGAGAGGAGGAGGAAGGGGGCAGGAGGAAGAGGAAGGGCAGGGCTGCTCAGGCCAGAGTGAGCCTGGACTGTGTTTATAGGGATGGTGGCATTACAGCCTGGCAGCCGGGAAACAGAGCAGCAAAACATTTGAGGAGGGAAAAGAGGCTGAAAAATCAGATCAACTTTCTCCCTCAGTTGCGTGAAACACCCCTTGCCAATGTCTCCAGAACACATTTCTTCCGTTCACGGGGAAAAAAAAAAAAAGTTTTCAGGCCAATTGGACCAAAGTCAGATTTCTAAAAAATAAAATAATCTTCACAAGTGGAAAATCCTGCTTTTCAGCCAGCTTTGAAAACCCCTAATCAAACAGTGTGAACAACCCATCAACTGTACATTATTTACTCTAGCAGTATACACACTTTTCCTGTTGGAAACACTTAGAAACAGCAAGTACATTCACAGAAACTGGGATTGGTTCATGAATGATGGAGTAAAAAGAGGAACGAGAGAGGAATATGTGGGGTGGATTATTCAAGGAATATTCATCTGCAAAAAGCCTGATGATCTTCTCTGTTTCTGTAACTGAAAAGAAAAAAATCTTATGAATGTCCTCACACTCGCATGTATCATATGAGGTTTGCCATGCAAAGCTTCATGTTTTACTGTTGATGGCAGGCTATCCTGAGAAGGCAACGTGTCTCCTATTTCAGGCCGTAGAAAGGGTTGTCTTGTAATAGCATAGTATCTATCTAAGGGGTTTCATTGCACTTGGGAACCAAAGAATTTGACCTTTGAGCAAAATAACACGAAGCAAAAAATGCATTCTGATCACAGTTAGGTTGAGCTAAGAGTACAGGTGGTGCAGGAGCGCTTTGAACGTTGTCCACGTGGCCTCACTGTGGCTTCACAACAATCAGTCCTTCCCCTCTGAAGAAAAAGTAGTCAGCGATTTGAATTTAGTGAGGGAAAGGGGAAAAATCATTAAGAGTAGTCCCATCCCTAAATATTCAAAAGTCATGAATCAGGTATCAGTTACTTAAGAAACTATCTGAAGATCACAAGATTAAAAAAAAAAAAAAAAGAAAAAAAAAAGAAAAGTTAGATTCACTTGTATTTTTTCTGGGTTTTGGGGCTATCTTTAGGATGTTCCTGGGTCGTATTTTCAAACTTCTTCACAGTCTAACAAGTAAAAACTTACTTGTATAAAAATGAAAACTGAGATTCATACCTAATTAAACATCCCCGGGAATGGGAAGTCATAGGGAAAAAAAAATCAAGTATCACAAGACTTGTGATAAAAACCACAGGATGTGGCAACACTGAATTAATCACGCATTAGGAACTGATAGCACTTGTTCTAGCTAATAGCAAAAAACAAACAGGCATAAACCTTATTCAAAAACATTTTGCGGGCAAGACTACCAAACTTCGGTTGGCTGTGAGTAATAGTAGTTGTTATTTCAGAATATTCATGCAGCCAGTAGGTATTTGTGGAAGTCCTTGAGAATCCTGCATTTTCCATAATGCTGGAATGATTAATTTGTATTGAAAGTTTGTTACTTGCCAATTATCCATCTACTGTTTAAAAATCTGAGTCACGTGATTGCCAGTCAGAAACAATACCATGCTGTATGTTTAGACATCCAAGACACATAATGAATATTCAAAGGAAAAAGTCTGCAATCGAACCACAAACCGAAAGTTATGCACCAAAACTATTTAGCTAAGAAGTGACAATAATTAATGCCTTCTCAAAAAGCCAGACCAATTGTGAGAGAGTACGTATCACAGAACAGCAATTACATTCATAACAAACCTTACTTAAAATTACTATTTGGATGACCGCAAGCTATTAGTTCTAACTACAAACAAAGAAAGAGGGATGCTCTTCTAGCCAGGATACAAAAAGATCCCTCGTTTCCATTACGGATTTAAGCCCGTCAGTTTAGCTCTGCTTATACAAACGGATGAGGCAATGTACTTCTTAACCAGACTCTTTTGGTCAGTCTTTGCAAACTTCCCCATAGAGCTAGATGTGCAGTTCAGCATAAATCCAAAGTAAACAGCACGCTGCGTGATTTATACACAGGTTATCGTTTGGCCAAAGTCTGGCGTTTCATTGATATGCCCGTTATTTAGATGTATTCAGAAGCCTTCCAATGCATATGGGTTTCTCCCTTGCAGTGACTGTTCTCAAAAGAGATGCAAGAGTCAGATCTTTTCTATTCCCCAAGGTTAAAGGAAAAAGTGAGATGTCCTTTGCTTTTTCAACTCCTTACCCATACAGAATAATTCATTTGCTGATGCTCATAAGGTGACTTCCACCAGCAAATGTAAAGATGTCAGAAGGAGAATTTTTAAGCACATATGTAATTGTTTATGATTGGTATCTGCTTTTATTTAGCATACTTGCTAGGGCTCTCTTTCTGCTGCTAGTCTATAAGAATCTTTCTTGACAACGAAATCTGCTCTTTAGGGAACTATATTTCATGTTCCTTTACTCTTTGCAAGCTCTGCCATAATGGAATCAATGTATCAAATCAATCCCACAAAGCAGCCCAACAGTCTAATGGCAAAGGTAGGAGACAGAGACGTTTTCTAACAGAAATTTTGGGAGGAAGGATTAATGTATGTTTGCCCATTTCCTTGGCTTCTCCTTCGCTTCACACATAGCGTGGGAGAAGCAATGCACAGAGAAACTGTCTTGTTTGATCCCTGATAGTATTTTTTTTTCTATTTTACCTCAGAAAGTCTTGACGAGAAAACCCTTTGAGATTTTTTTGAAGCCACACTTTTGCAGCTAAGGTCCCTTGATTAATAAACTATTTAAACATTTGTTGCAGCTCTGCATTCCTTTGCAACACAGAGAATGCACAACAGCATCACAGGGTGCCAGAGGAGCACCCCACTGCTTCTCCAGTTCTCTCCCCTGTTGAATCATGACTTGCAAGCCTTGGCACAAGCATACCCAGTTGGGCACTTGTACTGCCCAGTTGCCTACTTGGAGAAGCAGTGCATAGGAAAAACTTGTCACCCCACCACAAGTTTGCCAGGGATCTCCATCTGCTGCAGGAATGGGGAGTCTCCCCACTGTGCCCCCCCCCCCCCCCCCCCCCACCCCCCCCCTCCCCCCCCCCCACCCCCGGAGAC
>JAAGNO010017912.1:0-16004 GCA_033439905.1 Ceryle rudis
AAACAAGCCCAAACAAAACAACCCCCCCCCCCAACCAACCAACCAAAAAAAAAAAAACCCCAAACAAACAAAAAACCCCAAACAAACAACAGAAAAAGAACAGCAGCACTCTGAACAGCAAGCAAGTTTGGAGGTGTTGTGAAGTTTGGTAATAGTCTGAGCTGGCTCGTTTTTGAGGTGCCCGTTCATCCATTTTGTACTGTGGAGAGTGGGCTGAATTCCATGGTGCTCCTGGAGGGCAGGGGTGAAAAATGTAAGGCAGTAGTTTGGGCTTCTTCCTTGCCCTCAACAACACTTAGCAGCCATTGCAAGTACTATGGTGGAAATATTAATTCCCTCAGTAGATTTTTAACCTTCATTTACACAAACAAGCCATGACCAGGAGCCTTGGGAAACTGATGGCTAGCCAACATCTCCGAGTATTTGTGGAGCTCTTCATTCCAGACGTGTGTAGTTACACCTGGCACAGGCTGCTTGGAACAGTGTGCAAAACTAGATATGAACCGATTGCAAAGCCTATCAGAGGCTTTTCCTTTTACAGGTAAACTGTACAGTAGGTGCTGCTTAGAGTCAATCGCTTGCTTTTGTCTTTCTGGCATAAGAAATAGTCTCATCAAATACCACCTTGCCACCAAGATTCTTCAGTACCATACTAGAGAGGAGGCTTTCCAGTCATTTGTGGAATTTAATTTTTACCCTCTGTGTAATTAAGTTGCCACTCTTTGAAGACTTGTGCTAAGTGTAGGGGAATAATTTAGACACACAATGTAATAACGCTTCCAGATGGTAAATTCACGAGTCTGTTTTCTGGTGGTATAATTAATTATTCTAGTCTTTCGTAACATTTGAACCATCATTATCTACCACAGTGTCCTAACCCTGAGCCAAAGTCTGGATACTTGCTCCTTATGTTTCTTGCCTGTATTCTAGTCTTAAATATGCCCGGATGAAGAAATTAATGTCAAGCAAAGCCAATAAATAGCTGTGAAAGTCACAGAGTGTAAAAATCTGTTTACTGCTACCTAGTATGGAATTATTAGTATGGGGTTTTGGGGTATATTATCAGGACCTGACTTTCTCATAGTCTTTCTGATAGCCTGATACCAGCGGCAACATTGTAGT
The DNA here is from genome assembly GCA_033439905.1 of Ceryle rudis. NCBI lineage: Eukaryota > Metazoa > Chordata > Aves > Coraciiformes > Cerylidae > Ceryle > Ceryle rudis. Next base: position 1,123 of record JAAGNO010017912.1, read on the forward strand.
CATAAGAATAAATGAACTTACTTTATCTTTACCTTCTGGCTTTTACGAAATGGGCTGAAATAAATTATTCTATAGGTGTTTTCTGCTATGCATGATTTTGTGTTCTCACACTGCATGATTTGTAAAAATTCATCTTAAAAAATAAAGAAGTGCAGTATCTGTAGATCTGTAATTGTCATGGGACATTTATTACAGCTTATCTAAAAATTTATATAGGAGTGTGAATAAATATTGCTTATCTATTCTGCAGGTGTGGATATGCACATACATTGCATTTAGATTTCACCAGGTCATTTACTTAGCTTGAGCAGTTGATATTTCTTAGGATAGTACACAGCTAGCCTTTCATGAAATTACTTTCTGCAGTCAGTCTCTTAAGTATTGAGATGTCCTCAACAGCTTCTCAGAAACATCCCTCACTGTCATCTTAGAAAACCTATTTTCGTAAAGATCTTGTGCTTGTAATTATTAGGATGTCCAAGAATCTTGGAACTAATACAAGATATTTTATTGATATCTTAAATATTCAGAGGGAAACTATAGAACTTAATAGATCATTAAACAAGAAAGTTCTATCTGTAATGCAACTGCTCATCTGGACTTAAAACTATTCGGTTCATATTTGTGGGAATAAATTCTGACAAGTTACTTAATTCACTTCACCTAGTTTCTTTTTATATCAGTCTGGAGCATGGTGTTCAGATATTCAGGACCAAAAAATTTGAAAAAAGCTTTCTTGCTTTGTCTTGAGAGTCCTTCCCAGTCAGCACTGTGGAACAGGAGCCCCTACGCAACATAGCAATTGGTTTTGAGTAACTCATGATGGTGCACGAAGCAATTCCCTGTATGTTATATTTAAAATCTGTTTAATTCTTTCTTCTTGATGTTCCTGTTCTTCAATTAGTGCCTTTTCAAAAGCGTTTCTCTGGTCTTATTTCATCTTCTTGTAGCATGTGCTTTGCAGGCTCAATTCAATTTTCTTTGAAGCTGTATAGTAGGTAACAGCCGGTTTGTTTTTCTGAGGGGAAAAAAACCTACCCTGGTTTCAAAGCACTGTGCTCAGCTACGGGGGTCGTGTATTTGTGTGTACCAACTGTCTTTCAGAATGTTCCTGTACTTGCTTGTTTCCTGAAAAATGACATGATTTTACTACTATCAAGGATGCACAATAGCATGATTAAGGAAGAGTGAAGTTGGTTCTCCTCTTTACCTGTCATAGTGCACCTCACTTCTTGTCATGAGATTTGTATTATCAACACTAGTGGTAATATAAATAAAATGTCTGTTTTGCTTTAAAATCCTCCCCCTTTTTTTTTTTTTCCATTTAGGAAAAAAAAAATCCACTCAGCATAAGAATATATATAACTGAAAGGGAGGGAAACATCAAATTTTACAGTATTATTTTACAAAACATTTATAGTCCTTCTGCACAGTTAAAACTATCAAAAGAAGCAAAGCGGGCTGTTCCATACAGGTAAAATTCTGTCTGTACAAGGCTATGCATCACTGAAGTGATACTTAAACCCTGAAATAAGTGAGCCTCAAGTAGTTTGTAGGCCATCGTGCAACGATGGATTTCACCCTAAGAAATATCAAGTGGTATTTGTCAATCTAAATCAATGGCCTGGGAAGCACAGTAGAGTCAAAATACTGTTGATTTATTTATAAGTCTGTGTGTGTACTGGGTGTATATAGATATAAATAAATATATTTCTATATAGACAAATACAAAACATGAAGAGTAAGATGTACTTACAGTTAGTTGTTTTACTGAAATAAAGTCTCATGTCAAGAGGGAGGTTTGAAGTTGCTTTTTCTTCTTTTTGAGGAAAATTTTGCAAATCACACATGAAAGAGAACTGAGCCTTGTGGAAACATGGTCTGCATTTTGTTTTACCAACTGTAAACCAGTAAGAATGTTGCCTTTATTTAGTACTGCACCTAAAGATTACAATACAGTAATGCCATGTAACTGTTCTGAAAGGGCATAGTGATTTGAGCATGAAAAGACTGAAATGATAGGAAAATGGAGCTCAAAATTACATGTACTCTGAGAATTAAATCCTTGGTGTGCAAAAAGCCAGAATATCAGATATAAGCTTATTATACTTGTTACCTGCCTTTCAGTTAGAAATGGCTGCAAGCCATAAAGAATGGTGTTGTTCACACTGCTTAAGTTTGATTCAATCAGATTCATTGAAGCTTGAGTCTTTAATAAAGGACATTTTTTCAAGGAAGTAAACTTATCTCTCTCCCCTTCAGGGTTTTCTCCCTCTTATCCTTTCCTAGTGAAACTGCTGCAGTAAAAACCAGGACCACAACTGTCTGCTATCATATGGCCATTTAAAGTTTCAAAATGACTTTGTTTTTCAGAGATGATGGATACAGATATTAAACAGGATGTCAGCTTTGAAGGATACTCAGAAAGATGTAAGAGGAGCTCTTTAATACTGACTGAATTAATGCATTAACACTTTGACCTTACCTTCCATAAATTCAAAAGGGTAATGCAAAACAAAGCAAGCAAAACAAAAACCAACCAGCCAACCAAAAATACCTATGTTTGACCTCAAAGATCAATAAATCAGAATTTCTAGTTCACTAGTTCTGGTGGAAAATTGCCACATATCTTCAGGCTGAGAGAAGGTTATCTTGTGTGCTTTATGCTGTATATTTCTTCATCTTTTGACTGTGTAATTTCTACATAAATCACCGCAGACGTAAACAGTGGATGTGAAAATCTTAATTTCTAAAGGTGGAGAAAGAAAATGAGTATTTTTCAGCATATGCTGTGGATTATTGAAGCTAGTGGTGATTAAAACCATGCAAAGTTACTTGAGACTATAAAAAAAAAAAAAAATGGCCATTGATTTAAAGCTCACACGCTGATTTTGTTCTCCATCCTCGAGACTTGGCTTTATGAATATATTTTTCTGCATGTACTCTTACTTATATAGCAAAACACTTCATGTTTTGGGCTAAATTGTGTGAGTGTGAACACAACTCATCATTTTCTGCGTTTAGGATACTTCTCTGTACAGCTAAGAAATGTGTTGGCACTCTTAGCAACTTTCCCAGATGGCATAAGTCTTCCCTCAAAGAGTGTATTTGTCTCTGTTTCTTGTTTGAGTTTTTTGTTTTTATGAAACTGGTTAAGAGTTGCTTAAAATTGCTAGAGTTTGGGTTCTCTTTCTGCTGCCAGGGATTTTTCTTTGGTTACCCTTCTTCCACATTGTCTTATGTACTCTGTATTTTCAAACTGATAGATTGCAGCTTAGAAAAAAAGATACTTACCTCTACTCTGGAGTAATGTAATTGTATGGTGAGTAATAGCTTCTACCACCCGAGCTGAAGGATCACCAAACCTAAAGGAGCAGGATGCTTTCATATGCACTGGTTTGTTTGTTTGTTTGTTTGTTTTTTTGACAAACATCCATCAAATAAGCCCAAAGGATTATATTGTCCTTAAATTAACACTTCCATATTACTTAAATTAACATGGATAACTTCCTATTGCTTATAGTTGCAGGTGTTTTTCACTATGATCCAGCTGTCAGACACTGTTCTTTGGTTGCATTAATGGAAAAGATCTGCATTTAGGGCCCTATGTTTGCTTGTATAAACCAGATTTAGCATTTGGAATTTTTTCAGATTTGATTCTCTCCTCAAAAGGTCCCTTAGTCTTTAAATTAATCAGGAAAGACCATTGGCCTTCCTACTGTCTCCATTCCTTGGCTAAGCTCTGTGCTGGAAGGCAGGATGCCATGGAAATCCCAGTGAGATTTTTTTCAAGACTTCATAAATTTTCTATTCCATTTGAAACTCTTAACTTGCTCTTCCCCCTTTCTACAATCCCATAACTAGGATCAATGGATTTGGGGGGAATTGACCTGAATTTTGCCTTTGAGGGGTGTTGAGACAAAAGTGTTGTGGTCCACTGAATATTGTACGTCTGTATCTTTTTTTCCTTCTGCCAAACGGATGTAATGATAAGACTAGCAACAGTTCTAAAGTTACTTTCAAATTTTTCTGATTCTTTCTCTGGCATTAATACTTCTAAGCAAAAGTCTTCAAGTTCTGTGTTCTGGTTTCTTGTTGATTTTGTCATTTCAACATGCATTAAACATTTCACTTGGTTCTCAGGCTGGGGAAAGATGCATTGGTGTTTGCTAAGAGAAGTTATGGAATACGATAAGTGGTTTTCAGATGCTTTCTCAAAAAGAAATGAGGTCGTTGAAATTCCAACCATTATAAATTCAGGTAGCAATAAACAAATTAAATAAAATAAATCTTTCAGTTGTTGTCAGACAAAGTGGCTGACGGGCGAATGGTTTTATATTAGTCCTTTGGACTATCAGCCTGATGCAGAAAAATTATTTGTTAGAGCCAGAAAATCTGGATTTCAGTGAAGCTGAACTTTATTTTTAGATGAGCACATTGCTGGGACAGTGCTATGAAGAAAAGGTTGACCAGTACAGAGACAAAGTTGGACAGGAAGCTGAGGTGTCTCCTCTTTGTGTTTAGGGAGGCTTGTTAATTCGTAACAAGCTCTTTGTGGGCACTCTGTTGGCATAGAGTTCCTTTCTTAATTTGAAAAAGAGGTCTGAGGCACACTTTATAAAATTAATGCCAAGGAATAATCTTTAACTAATGACACATTTTTTTCCCTTTAAAATTAGAAACAGTTATCAAACAGTAACTCACTGTCATGACTGTAAAAGTGAACACATTATACAGATACTGTCATCACAACAGAAATAATGGCCTGATCCAAAGCCCATTAAAATCAATGAGCCCAGAAGGGTATTATTCAGATTTTAGACTGAAGATTTTCTCTCTCTTTTATGAATATATGACCTTCTTGTTTCTTAATGTGGTCCTGTGTTCACATAACTTGGCATCTTGTTTTCTTTTTGCAAGGGTTAAATTATTAGCCTCTAACAAAGTGCAGCAGGCCCCAAAAAGGCTGACTTGAAAGTTTCCAATGTCTGTTGTAATTTATGTAGTGTTTTTTGGGTGGCAACAAAAGGCATAATCTATATCCACCTCAAACTTTCTGTATATGCTGTAATCCATATTTAGTCCATTAACTAATCATGGGGAAGATTTGGTACTAGTTTGGCAATTAGGTACAATGATTGCCTTTATCACAGAATGTCATTAGCCAGAGCCAAACCTCTCTTTTGAGTATGATGGATAATTTGTTATCTTAATTTGAGGGAATATTGGAAATACCTTCAGTGAATACTTCTTCAAAAGCTTAGCACGTTTTGGTTCCCATTTTTAGGCTTTCTTGTTGTCATCTACCTTTGTCATAGAAACGTTATTTTAATAAGTAGCTGTAGAAAGAATTTACTGAGTTGGGATGACCATGTGCAGAACTACATTTTTGATGCTTCCACATACTTTATAATTTTTTTCTTCATCTACCAGTCAGAAAACAGACAAGATGCCATGTGATTTGACTGACCAGCGGCAAATAAACTGTACAGCTTGAATAGTGAATTTTAAATACTCTAAGAAATGATTCAGAGAGATGATAATGAATGCACTCAGGAAATAATTATCTTCTTGCCAGTTTTCTAAAAGCACAAAATTAAGATTGAGTAAATTAGGTTAAAATTTGTGGGATAAATTATCTATTTTGTATTCTTTGTTCAGCTGCATTATTTTCCTTTTTCGAATCAGGGAAATAGAAAAGAAAAAGTGCGTTCATTGAGGTTATACAATTAACAACTGTATTGCAAATCTATGTTATTTGCAGCAGAATCAGTTTAAAAGGACACAATATGAGCACAGTATACATGGTAAATGTTAACCGAGACTTCCATAGGTATGTAGGCTTAGGAAATACTCTGTGTTGCTGCATCATCTCAGAAGTGTTTAGGTTTTTTAGGAGTATTGGAAAGGGACTGAACTGGGTATTGTGCCTTATTTTGTAACACCAAGGAGTTTTAAGTCATAGGCTGTTAACTTGGCAAAATACAAAAATATTAGAGGTAAAGGTATATACACGTGAGGTTTTGGTTACATAAGACATATTTAAAAAAATCTTTGCAATAAAAGGTTAGGAAGCTGAACCTGCAGTTATCCTCCAACAAACTGCTGAGGCTGGAGGACTGGTGGCTGTTCCTCTAGTGGTTCCCCACCTGCTTAGCCCCTGTGTTCACTACCATGTGCTGGAGGCACTGTAGCCTGTTAGGGCACGCCTGGCAATGCGAGGCCCGCTCAAGCGTACAGGCGTACCAGGGTTGCAGCCATGGTACTGAGCAACAGAGAGAAAAAGCTTGAGCTTTCTCCACTGCTGCCTTCTGGATACATAGGAGCACGCCAGCGATTCAGAGGTGAGATGTGTTTGGGCTCACACGTGAAATCCAGTATAGATAGAGCCTCACAGACTCTCCCCAGACCAGATATCTCATCTAAGAAGCAAAGTGAGAACTCTATCAAATGACGTTAGACCCTGGAACCTGATAAAGTCAGGGCAGGTTAATTAAATGAGCAGCTGCCCATGGTGTCTCTGCTTATTTGGGATTTTGCACTCGCTGTGACAGACATGAAGTAGTATTTCATGTTTTATACTACAGCTGCATCTTAGGATCACATGAAATCCCTTCTGCCTAAACTGATCAGATTCAGAGTCAGTCTCCTGCCACTGATGCTCTAATCTCCTCTCCTTTTGCATCATCTATCAGGGGGTACCAGTGAACCGTACTGACCTGTGAGAGTAATGAAAGGGGGGGGGGCATTTGTAGGTTAATATGTCAGCTCTGCTGGATAACAGATGATGGTAATGATCTGGTCCATGATGTGATGTTACAGTCAGTAAGGTAACAACACTGTAGAGGCGAGTTGCAGAGAAGCATCATAGATAAAGCACTGAGGGGGGAGCCGGGGGTAGGGGAGAGAGAAAACAAATAAAAAATACTTGTTAAATGTACAGGAAAAAGTCTTCAAACAGATCAAGGGAAAGATGAGAGAACAACAAAAAGAATTTAAGATTCTAAAGATGAGGAGCTACATAAAAATAATTGTTTCATTCTGCAGCTTAGGGCAGTACTATAGCTCTTTATTAGGCAATTATTTTCTGTCATTTTGAAGACTTTATCTCTTCCAACAACATCAAGATTCTATCTTAATTCTTTACAACCATCTTCCCTCCAACCCTGTAATAGTAGTATGCACCTACTCTGTAAATCTTCTGTTCTCCTGTTGAGCACTGAGCTTTTTGTGTTATCACAGCAACCTGTCAATACCTGCATAGCAAAACTGATAAGAAAACTAACATTTTGATATAGAAACATGTTTTACCTCTATACTGTATGGGGTAGATTCTGATAAACTTACTTATAATCAACAGTGTCTTCCTCTGAGTGGTAGATTCCCTTATGGGATAGAGTGCTATCAATATCTGTCCCTTAAGTTTTAAATTAAAGGATCACACTTTATCAGTCAGTGCACTACCAGCACCTTTGGGATGAGATGTGACAACAGTTTAACAGTTCATACCACCGCTACCTTACAATTTAAGACAGACAATTAAGAGCACCATGGCCCTTGAAGAGGCAGAGGAAATTGAACTGGGTCAGTAGTATTAACAGGATTGGTCATTGCCAAGACAACGAAGTTACAACTTGCACACACACAAAAAAAAGTGGCTTGTGAGAATGAGTAAAGATTGCCAGAAGACCTGCAGTTCCAGTTTCTGTGGGAAAGGGCAGTGCTTCAAGTACCATACCGGCTGGCACCGCACGTGGCATAGCTCAGGGCAGAGCTCACCTCCCTAGCACCATTCCCTGCAGTATCCATCCTGTCCATGTGTTTACTGGGTAATGCTAACTCTGTCAAAACTGGAGCTGCATCTTTGGTTTCTTTGGCCAGGAGCAATGTTTGTGGGTTTTTTTTTTTCTGTCAAGCTGCACTGGGATTTTTAGTCAGTGTTTTACTGCTTTCCTGCCCTGCAAATACTGTCTCCATCGCTGCCTGTACTACGATGGCTATGCAGAGTTGTAGTTGCGCCCTCAGTAAGCGGGTGAAACTGTGTGTCAGTCCTACTAACTGGCTGGGGTGGCTCTGGTGTCTCTGGACACATCAGCAGCTACAAGTGATGCCATAGCCCCCATCAGGTGGTTGGATGAGTGGATTTAGCTCTGACCCTTGGCATCTTTCAGCTAGGGGCAGTTGATTAAGGGAACCTGCAGTTACTGGAAGGGTGCTGTTCCCCTTCCCATTCTGCAGGAGCAGCACCTTTCTTTTATCTTTCCTCAGGCTTTGCCTTTTGCTCCCCTTTCATGTTCCATGGTATTTCACTTTTCCTTTCTGTTCATGTCTAGAGGATCCTTTTGCAAACAAATGACAGGTATCTGTAAATTATTTTATTGTTTATGTTACTAATTTTATATTTATATCCTCTTTATTTTATTCTTTTTTCTCTGCTCACAAGCTTTGCAGTGGAATGCTGTTTCATATTGGTTCACTGTTAGACTAGAAAAAGACTACAAAATAAGAGAAGCTGTTACCCATCTCCGTTTCTTACCTCCAAGTAAAGTCTTTGATTGCCATAAGGTACTTGCATGTTTTATCTTTCTGTGAGATATCAGAACTATTAAATGAGATTGCTTTGTTAAGGAAAACTAAACAGACCAGTACATTCGTCCATTGTTTCTAACAGAGACCCTACTGTGAATCTTGCAGTGTAAAACACTGCAGTTACTGGGATTCCGATTGTGACTAGGAAATATATTCTCTTTGGCATAATTAGCCACTGAAGATGTTGTCTGCTAAGCTGTTTACCGAGTGGTACGTACTGGCTGAAGGATGAAGGTTGACAGAGTGAGGGCAAGGAAATATTGAGAGTTAAGTGCATAGATAGAGTCAAAGAGATTGTGAAAGCAAGATGATAAAAAGGTTAGTGATGGAGTAGGGCTTGAACAGTGAAGGATAGAATTGGACTCTGGAGCTGTGATGGTTTAGGAGAGATGAAAGGCATTGGCACTGAGGGAGGAAAGAAAAAAGAGAAAATGCTCAAGAAGCTGGAGGAGAGAATGACAAGACTGAAAAAGGAACAGGAAAAGTGTGTGGGTGTGTGGAAACAGAAAAGGAAGTTGAGAAAGAAAATCCAGAAGTACAGCTGTCAGCCTCAACCTTGCACTGGAACTGGAAATGTTTGTCTTTTGGCTTCTATAAAGTTCTCTTGATTTACATCAGGTTTCATGTGGTATTACTGCAGGGTCAGGATACTGACCAGGGGAACAGATGTCATAAAATACAAATGAATACAGCAGAAGGAAAGGGAGCATAACAGTTAAAATTAACAAAACAAACACAAACAAAAATCACCAAAAAAAAGGGTTATGAAATCGAGATAAACATTCTGAAGACTACTTTCCACTGACTCCAGTGGGTCAGTGGAATTGCAGAATCCTGCCAGGCTTGAAGTTTACCGATCCATTTCAGGACACTTAATGTGGCTAAGGCTGCTTGTGGTAATTAATTCTGGCATAGTTCAGTGTTGGTAGTAAACCATCTAAAGTCTGAGTTCCATTAACATTAGTTGGCAGGGCTTGGCTGGTAGCAATAAAGTATGATTAGATGTCATTATTTTAGTTCTTAAAATATTGCACCTGGGTATTTATTGATTGCACTATAGTGTTGAAATACTTGGGTTTGGATGTTACTGGGGAGGAAAAATGTATTGACTATTGGAGAAATTTTATTTGCATAAATGATATCAAATATGTAAATCCACTGAAACTTTGGAATGGAGAAGAAAATACCTGGGTTTGTTTTCTGGAAAATGGCATGTTAATGTCAATATTGAAAAAGGTAGAGAAAGAGAAAAGCATTGTTCTTCCTTGGAGAAGTGGCTAATTTACAATTCACTTTCCTTATTGTTTTTTGTTACCCCTGTCTGTGATTTAGGTGTGTTTACGGTTATTGTACAGAATGCTACATAGACAGTAGAATATTTTTTTCCTTTCCCTTTTTCTTGCTTTCCTTTACAACTTGACAAGCACCACTTCCAGATGTATGTTTATCCTGTCTACACAGAGTGCACTTTACAAGGGCATGAATAAAAACCAAAAGCAACAGTGTGTATGCTACAGAAATGTGAGACTTCATTCCCCAGTTGTCCCACAGAATATATTTTCTAGGAAGTTTTTTTTTCAGATAGGTTTTGCTTAGTATATTCATTATGCTCATAAAGGTATGTGCCATTTACCTAGGGCATTAATTTAACTGGAGTAGCTGTGATAGTTCAAATACCTGACACAGTGTAGGTCTGCACCGATCAAGGCATTTGCTCAAATACACGACTCAGAGCAACTGAAGACAGTAGGGCTAAGTGCTAAAACGTGTACTTAAGATTAAAGACTGAAATATCTTCTAGGGCTAACCACATCCTTTAGTAAATGTACTAAGACCCTAATATTACTGCTTATATCCATCTGCCTTTTGAGACTTGTAATACGTGGGGTTTTTGCCAGTGTAAATCTGACAAGCTCTCTCTCAGAAGTTCTTGTCCTTACCAACAAAATCCAGTAAATTCCACTGATGACAGCCAGAATTATGATTATATACAGATACAGCCACATGCTGTGGTAGATGAACAGGTAATATGAATAATATAAAGCTTCGGGACAGAAAATAACAGGTAAGTAACAGTGAAAATGCCTGTTTAGTTTGCGGGTTTTTTTCCTGTTACTTTGGTACTTGGCCTTCTTTGCACCACATGCAGCTGCATGACTGCAGTATAAACCATACCCAGAAAAGCTTCACTGGATATTTTTTTATCTACATATTTTACATTTGTGCCACTATTATTGTGCTGAAAATCTAAATCTTTAGTGACAAGAGTACAAAGGCACACAGCTCACACCTTTAATTGGCAGAATCATTGAGGGGAAGTTCACAAGCCTTGGCTCAGAGAGGGTAAATGCTTCTGGTGTCACTGAAAATCTCTCCGTACCTGTGCTCATAAGCAGTCTGTGTGAAGTCTGTGTACCCTCAATGAGTACTTTGAAAGACCGCTGTGTCACTTCAATCACAGCTCTGCCAGAAGTGATGTGCCAGAAAATATCAGTGTCAAATTCTGCCTATTTGAACTACCCAGAGCATCAGCATGGGGAACTAAAATAAGCTATCAAAGTGAGAAGCTCAATTTTGTATTACAACAATTTGTTTTCTAGAGAAGGCAGAACAGCGAAACCAACCCGCTTGATTTATGTGTCAGTTTTTAAGTTCAGCGTGCATCTAATACTTAGTCCTGAAAAATGCTGAGAACCCCCAACTCCCGTTGAATCTGTATTTGCTTCCAGCCTAAAGAAAATTAGAGAAGGCTATTTCTGAGAGCTGAGGGAGCTGGCACTCAGAGTAAGTGTTAGGGATTGGCTTGGCAAGTAAATATCATCATCTTCCAAAATTGTTTCTGATCCAATTCTCATAATGACAGCTAAGCTTCCAAATCAAGTCAGAGTCAGCAATACGAACAAGTTGGAGCTCTTCCTTTTCACACTCTTAAGTGCTTTTCTGCCCTCCTCTTTACTCCTCTGATGGTCCTTATTTCTACTTCCCTCTTCTGTGAGGCCTTTCTCATCCCTCCTCTCACTCCCCAAAACAGGCTGTCAGACCCCTGATGTGTATAAAGGTCTCTCTCCTCCACTCTTCAGTTGCAGGCGAAGGAGTGATGATTTCCAGCCTCCCCAGGCAGACCAGCATAGGCCCCCAGTGCTCTTTGCAGACGTGGACATAGCATGCTTGAGCATCTTGTGTACTTTGGAGATAGGTTTTAATCTCCAGGCAGCTGGGGAAGCAGCCTGTGAACATGTGCAGCCCTTAGCACTCTCATATACTTCCAGTGGCAGCAGAAGGTGCTCAGGGATTAATTCTGTACCAAACCTGCTGCTTCTGGCTTCAGCCTGAGGAGCTGTACTTTCCTGGCCTGTGCTGTGGGGTCTTCTCTGCCAGTCCCTCCTCCCCAGACACTTACTCTTCTCTTTGCGCCTGCCTCCCTCTCTCTTTTAGACTTGCACTTAAGAAGGGCAAACAGGAATTAACTTCCACAGAGCTGCAAATAAAATAAAAAAAAAAACCCAAAACACCAGTCACTGGCATGTTTTCTCTGTTTTAAGTAGTTTAATGTTTTTGGAGGCTTGGTTTTGAGTACTTGAAGTTGACAGATGCCAAACTGAAGCACTGAGCTGTTTATCAAGTATTAAGATATTCTTGGAGTATTTTATCAAACAGACAGGCTCCTAGTTTGACTGCTAAGTGTCTACCAAATATTATCACTTGGAAATCCCACAATAATAATATTTAAGGAAAAATCTCTGACCTGGATGCAGCCATGGTTGGTGATGATGGAGGTGAGATGTGAGTGGTGGCAAACTTGATGTGGAACAGACACTGTCTCTAATGAGGTTAATAATGTGACTGTAGCCTTTTAATTCCTGTTGTCCAAAATAAGTTCTGTATGGAAATGGCATTTCTTTGTTTGGATGGAAGATTTTATTGAAAACTCCTACCTATTTAAAAATACAGAGAAGCTTAGTAAAACAACCCTTAAATCATGCTGTCTGTAAGGATTGCTCTTCTTGCCTCTCATCTGAGGAAGAGTATTGCATGTCTCAGGAAGGCTACCATATGCAAGGGCTTTTTCTCCCCTCATCTAACAGAGTTTTAACTCAAATATTCAGTTGCAGGGTGTTTGAATTCTGTCTCAGTCCACTTGCAAGCTGTAATCCCTAAGTAGGGAAAAAAATCCTTTCCTTAAACTTATCTCCCTGTGTAACTCAGAGTGGGAGATGTCCCGGTGTCGTGCTAAGAAAAACAAAAGCAATAGAAGTTTTAAATGGATAGATGATAGATTCTACTTTGCATTTTTTATTAAATATATTCCACCTGGTATTCGTGAAGTCACCTTAGCTTAGCAAGCAAGAGTGGTACAAATACTTTTAGTTGTGAATTTTACTGGTATATCACTAAATTAGCCAAGTGACAAAATTAGCTGGTTGTTTGGCTAAAGACCAAAAAGAATTAATCTGGACCACTGACATTACTGTCCCTGGGCAGTGTAAGGCTTTTAATAAGCCACAGAGTCATAAAGAATAAAACAGGAAAATGTAGCTTGCCACAAGCAGTGTTTGGTAGGCATGTATCACTTACAAACCATTTAACACATGGTAAAAGAAGTGCAAGCCATGAGCGTGAGTCAACAGACCTGATTTTGCTTCCACTGAAATAAACCAACACACATTTTATGGACCCCAAAAGGAAAAGGCTCAGGAGAAGTAAATGTAAGGATTTTAAGTCTTTTTAGGCTTTGAAGGCTGCTATCTTGAGACAGTGCAGTTAGAAGAACTGATCTGAAAAGTAAAATCACTGAACAGGATTAGTTCTGTTCTCACCCAAACCAGGACAATAGGTCAGACACTTTGGAGAAAAGGAGGTCAGTTCTTTTACAAGGTAGTGTTAGCTTTTCATCTACATAGAAATGCTGGGTTGTGTACAGCCCTCTGAGCATGCCCAAAAGAAAGCAGATCATTCTGTGCATCATGTATATATTATCTGAAGATAGACTTATAAAGAATGGTATGAATATCAAAACTTTAATCAGTATAGCTACAGATCTACGTCCTACCTCAGCTGATGCTTTTGACGCCTCCCACTGGTACAGCAAGTTTGTCCTGCAAATGGCCCTTGGAGCTTTAATTGTCAAAACTAAAAGACTATATAAGCCTACAGAGTTTCTTGAGGAGGCTTTGAAAGCTTATACATCAGACACACCATCGGCAGCTTTCAACCCAACAGTATCAGTAAACTGCTGATTTGAGTAGGATAACTGCAGCAACCTACTGAACTGAGAAAATCAAATGATAGGAAACTTCAGCTAAATTAAAGTCAGTTGCATTTAGGAATTGAGAGAGAAATAGAACTAATGGTAAAATGCTCTGTGTGTAGCATCTGTAGGAGAGGGGATGAAATCACAGAAGATAAAATAGCAGGATCTTTCTGTGACAGAAGATGGAAATATATGGTAATTAACATTAAATGTTAATTTTATTTTCATCTAGGTATAAAACTAGGAAATCTGTTTATCTAGCAGTGTTGCCTCTCCTTCTCTTGGCTACCATACTGCCATCATGACCAGCGCTTTAGAAAGGGGCACTAGAAATACTGACTTCCATGGGATGCCCTTGTTGACAACATTCCCATGGCAGCAGCTAGATTGAAGTGAAACTTGGAGTTGCTGGACACACGGCCAGATGCCATGGCTGTGTGCATTCAGAAATGAAGGAAGGACAGTAGAAATCATAATAAGTAAATAGGGAATAGTTTAACAAAATATTTTTTTTTTCCGGGGAAAAGAATAAAGGGGCATTTAAATCTGCAGAGAAAAAAAGATAAGTTATGTTTTCCTCCCCTCTGCTGACCAAGATGGCTTCTAGGGCTGGGCACCTCTTGGTGCAATTTAGAGTAGTCTCAGCGAGCAGCTCTGTAATCAGATCCCCCTCTCCAGTTCAGTGGCACTCCCTGTGCCAGCGGTGGCCAGGAACAGGTGCCGAAAGCTGCTAATGTCCCTTTCTGGCTGAGAGACCTCAGCTGGTGCCTCAATCCAGCTTTGTAAATTGGCAGAAGAATAGGGTTGCCACCTGGCTAGTTACAAAAAAACACGTGTCCTGGCTGCTGTGGTGTGTCCCCCTGCCCCCAGCCTTTGGTGGGTAGCTCTGCTGCCCCCGTGCCCACCCATCCCTTCTGCCCCACCTCATCTTCTCCCCCCCGCCCCGCACCCTATTCTCCCCTACCTTGTCCCTCAAACCAGGTTGGCAGCCGCAGTCCTTGTTATTTTCTTGAAAATTCAACAAACCCAAGATCATGGGGGG
>JAAGNO010017912.1:23070-33507 GCA_033439905.1 Ceryle rudis
GCTACTGTGATGACTCTACATTCATCTGCCTAGTAACAGAAGTCCAGACATCGTCATGGGCACATGCCTCCAGTGTGACTGAGCCAGCGTTTAAGGGCGTGTTTTCATCTTTGGGTTCGGTTAGTCTGTTAACAGCTGGCAACATAATAGGTACATTTGGAATTTTATTTTTGTTGCACAATAATTAATGAAGAAATTAATTGCATGAATTATATTGGTAAAAATTTGCTGTCTGTCGCGCAGGGCTTAACTGTATATGGTATTCTAAACAGAGGGGAGCTCCCTTAGCCCTGCACTTCAGCCAGCAAAATACTGGAAAATCGTATTAATAAACCACACGTATAATACAGTCACACAGCTTTCACTTTAGTCAAAGAAATGTACATTAGCCATGAATTATATTTAATGTTACTGGTTTTGCTTCTCCTGCGAGACCGGATTTGCCTGCTTGTTCTCTTTTCTTTAAACGCTTAATTTCTTAAATAAAAAAAAACCCCTTCTTTTTCATTCACTTATGTAGAAGAAAGTGAGCACGTTTGGAAAAAAAATTCCTAATCAGGACAAAGATATTTTACAAAATAAACACCATGAAGCTACAAATAATAAAGCCCTGTAATCTACCAGGAAATAAACCTTTCAGCTCTTTTACAATGCATTTACTCAATTTCAGTAAACAGGAGGCTTGGGATATGGAGAAGTCACTTCTCAAAACCTAAGGGTAGCTGCTGTATCTTACTAAGGGAAATGGAAATCAGTCAAAGTAGTTATTTTAGCAATTTGATGTACGGTAGCTGGTGTGTTATAAACCCATGGTGCTGGTTTAATGAGCAGTAATTTAAGATTATAGTTAGTCACAAAGTTGTGTCGGGGTGAAATGATGGCTGCGAGAGACTTTGAAATGTGAACACTCACCTCTGTTTCTCGTTTCTTCCACTGTTCAGCTAGAGGAGGTATGTGCAGGCTTTGAAACCCCTTCTGCTGCAGAAACAACCTGAAATTTAGCTCAGACCAAAGGGATAATAAAATATTTGGAATGTAAATATAGTTCCTTTACTAAAAGTGCTCATCTATTTTCAGTATGTATTTTTCCATTTTGTTTTTTACCTATCTGTATGTATTTCAGATACTTTTTTTTGCATCCTGTACTGTGTTTCAGGAACACTGAAACAAAAAATACCGTGAATCTTTCAAAGATAGGAAAATAGTTTGTAATCATACACCACGCATGCCCTTTTTATAAACTCTCCTCAGAACTGTTTATGTATTATGCTCTTATTCTAAGAGCTTACAGCACTGTATGTATTCCAGAGATAACGTGTCAGGGAATCTCCCCAGTATGTTTTAGTTTATTTTGTATGTTGACATATATTCTAAATAATAGACAGAATTTGGGGATTATTTCTTTAATATTAATGTTATCCTATATATGGAAATACATAAAAAGATGTCTTAACTGGAATAAGCCAAACACTTTGACTGCTGTATTGACATTTATGCTTGAGAAAGTTCAGGCCTGGAAGCTCTTGCACAGCGAGTTAAAAGGCCAATACCAGCCTCTGACCCAAAAAGGGAACATTTCAGTTCAGGCTCAATCAATTGAAAATGCAGGGCAAAATATGCCTTTGGATGACACAATTTGATTTACCAGATACGCAAATATTTTCCATCAAGCTGAGCTAA
The DNA here is from genome assembly GCA_033439905.1 of Ceryle rudis. Lineage (NCBI taxonomy): Eukaryota > Metazoa > Chordata > Aves > Coraciiformes > Cerylidae > Ceryle > Ceryle rudis. Next base: position 24,751 of record JAAGNO010017912.1, read on the forward strand.
TTCAGGTTTGTATTTAACTGGGTATGTAGAATAGCTATAATTTATTTCTGACCTATTAAGCAGAGTGTTTCCAGCGTGTAAGAAATCCTAATTAAGACCACTGTTTTTAAAAAGGAAGCACAATTTCTTATATATCCTGTCATCAAAGGCAGAAAAGCCAAGGCTTTTGTTCTTGTTTTTGTTGGTTTGTTTTTCTCCATGCTGTGTATTCAATGTCAGGAGGCCATACACATACCATTGTACAGTCGTGTCTTTGAAGTCTCCAAAGAATTTCAGAATTCTCATAAAGAGTGTATTTCTTGAAATACTTATTTCCCTCATGAAATCGTGATTCCTGAGGGACCTGTGATGCCAAACCATCTGTGAGGGTTGTCATCTTGCAAGCAAATTTATTGGGGGGAACTGAACGTAGGCCAAACAGCATTAAATAATGTTTGGGAGTTTAATGTATGCCCCAGAGCCTTGGGAAGAGACAGTGCCATGAAGAGAAAGTCCTGAAAACTCATTCCTACTCACTGTCTTGACCTACCACGTCCTAGCTGCTGCCCCAAAATGGGGCTTGAACTGGAAGAAGTCCATAGACTTCTGGAGACACAATGACTTACAGATCAGGATCAGTATTAGTAGATACCACTGAAAAGTAGGTAGTAGACAAGTAGGTAGAAGACAAGGAAAATAATATTCAGAATTACCAGTGTATAAAATTGTTAATGTAAGGAAGACAGTGGTCCAGATACTGTATGGAGTGGCCCAAAGCCAGAACAGCTCTCTGATTCAAGGTTACTTAGACTTCAAGTTTAATCAACATGATTATTCCCACAACACCCACCCTTGGGCAGGAGGGGGTAGCAGGAGTCCAGTAAATATGCTGTGAATTAGATAAGGCTTTGCCATTTTTCTAGCGTGATCATCAACTGAACTTTGATTTCATCCTAAGGGCAGAATGGGATGTCTGTCCTGCCTACATAGGGCTCTCGCTTTGACCTACTGGTGCTGCTTCCAGCATGCATCAGACCATAGCATGATGGATGAAAAGCTGGACATGACCCAGCAATGCACATTTGAAGCCCAGAAAGCCAACTGTGTCAAAAGAAGCATGGCCAGCAAGTTGAAGGAGGTGATTCTTCTCCTCTGCTTCACTCTGGTGAGACCCAACCTGTAGTACCGTGTCCAGCTCTGGAGTCCTCAGCACAAGAACCTGTTGGAGTGGGTCTAGAGGAGGCCACAAAAATCATTAGAGGGACAGAACAGCTCTGCTTTGAAGAAAGGCTGAGGGTTGTTCAGCTTGGAGATGAGAAGGTTCCAGTGCCTTCAGGCTGCTTCAGAGCAGTCTTTCAGTATTTAAAAGGGGCCTATAAGAAAGATGAGGACAATCTTTTTAGCAGGGCCTGGTGCCATAGGACAAGTAGTAATGGTTTTAAACTGAAAGAGGGAACATCAGACTAGTGTGAAACACTGGCACAGGTTGTCCAGGGAGGTGGTAGGTGCCCCATCCCTGGAAACCTTCAAGGACAGGTTTGACAGGGCTGTGAGCAACCTGATCTAGTTAAAAGTGCTTACTGGAGGGGGGTTGGACTAGATGACCTTTAAAGATCTCTTTTAACCCAAATCATTCTATGATGCTGTGATGACCTGACTTAGTCAAAATCTGAGCAGAAGTTGAGTGAACAGTCATACCCTGGACCATTTTCTACATTGTACCCATGTACCTCAGCCACCATTGGCAGTCTGGGCTGTGGAGTCCAGCCCTGGGATGTGTGTGCTGTCCAACACTTCCACTCAACATCCCTCTGGTTTGGTCTGAAAGCATCAGCTGGTGTGAAAATGTCACATGACATGATTCAGGCCAATCACTTTCTATACAGTCAGACAGAAGAAGGCCCGTGGTGCCCTGCTGATGCTTGTTTGATGCCCGTTTTCTTCTTTTACCTCATTTGAACATTTTTGTCTTTGATTCCTTAGAGAAATACAGATACAAATCATGTTTGCTTGTAACCCATGTCCTCTCTTCTACTACTTCCCGATCATAAAGTTGCCTTTCTCTGGGACAGGGGAATTAATGAAGGTAAATATACGGTCGTACTCTCCTGTATGGCCATGTAATTTATCCCTTTACAGTAGAGAGAATCAGCAGGTTTTTGAATGCTCTAGATACCAGGGCAGTGCCCGAGCAGCCATTGTGGAAGCCTCTGTTCTTTCAGATAAATTAGTAAAAGTAATGGGGTGGATCCATCTTATTATAGCAAAATGTATCAAGGCAGATTAATGCAGTTAGGCTGAATAACACCGTAAAGCTGGGAGATGTTCGGGCTAATGGACTGCAAGAGAGGAGCGCGGGGTGCGCCTTTCAGCGGCGAGGAGGAAGGGAAATGAAGGCTGCTGCTGAGACTGAAAGGCTTCCTTGTATGGGAACCAAAGTCTCCCGTGCCTAAAAGGATAAGTTTCTTTTACCAAGGGAAGCTTTCTTGGTTATTCTCTATTTCAAAAGCAAAAAAAAAAAAATTGACTGCATTTACTGATACATCTTTTTCTGAAATAAAGAGCTGAAAAGCTTCTTTTTAGTTATTGAGAGTGCAAACAAAAGAATCCTGGGTCAAAGCTCACTCCTTTCATAGTCTTTTATTTCTTCAGTAGAGATTTGATTTCTGCATAGATTTGATATTATCTAAACTATTTTGCCTGAATGCCGTTATGTTTTTCTCTATATGGGTCCTGCCAAAAGAATATTGACTGTTGACTGTTTTCCTCTAAGGCTTTACAGTGTGTTTTCAGAAGTGCCTCTAGGGCTTTTTGTTTCTTCTTATAACTAAAAAGAAATCTTGCATGTGCATCCTTTCTTTTTTCCTCTTTACATTCATCAAAAATGAACAAAGGATGATGTGGACAGTGAGTTACAGTCATACATAAACCATACGTCTATCTCAAGTTATTGCTGAAAACTCTACTTTGTTGAAGACAGTATTTACTGAAAGCCTCTTTGGTATATCAATACTGTGGAAGTCACCAGGGGTACAACAAAGTGGTAGCAATTCTTTGTGGTTTTGGCCGTTCCATTATGGCAGTTGGCACGCGTACCGTGGGCTGGTAGCAGTGATCTCCAGAAGGTCGGTCACGTAAGCGTGTCCCTAACAGTTAGTGGTGTGCTGCGGGTCCTCTGTAAGGATTTGGAAGGTCTTTCTGCAATGGCAAACAAGTTCTACTAACTTCCTGGGCTTCCAGAAATGCTGATCAGCAGTTCTAGTCTGCAGCACATTTATTACACCCTGACGTGCTGGAGACAGCCTGTTACAAATAGAACTGCCTTGTGCAAAATGCTGTTCCAGTGTTTTATAATAAAGTGCACCAATTAGATGCATTCATTAGGACAAACTGCTTGTCTTTTCTTATATTAGATCTTTTAAAAGGCACAATGCATTTCATAGCTCATTCCGCTCTGTATTATTATTAATTGAACAGAGCACATTACAAAGTTTTAATCCAATAACTGTAAATACATAATGAATACTATTTCCTTGGAGGCTGCCAGGGTTGCAGCAGACTCCTCTACAGCTTTGCATACTCAGAGTAAGATATATTATGGTAAAGTCCCCTCTTCCCTTGCTGTCGGTTTCCCACAGGTATTACAGGGACATCGCCGGAGCAAGGAATATTGCATGTGCAGTAAAAGACAAATGTCATTTGTTAAAAGGCAAATGAGGAGCCGAGCCTAAAATGCAGCCTTTCAACTTTTTCTTGTTGAACAGGGTCACAGGGTTCTTCAGGTTGTCTTGCAGATCCCTGGATGCCAAAAGGAAAACTGTTTTAATTTTAGCAGCATGAGGATTCCTTACTGCAGCATATTATTTATAAAGGGTAAATGGCAAACTCTAAATGAAGACAAAAGGAAACTTTCTGTTCCTCTCTGGGGGAGCACAACATTATTATACAAGGTTGTGATTGGGCATAGTAAGATGAATTGAGCTGCTGTTCCTACTGACAAGAACATTACTTCTTAGATTCCGACTAATACATGAAGTAACTGGCACTCCCTGGTTATACTTCTGTAACGGATATGATCTACAGCAAAGACCCTAAAGTCGATGATAAAGATACATGTTTCTATATAAAAGAAGGCTCTAGGGCACACTGAAATGTTTCCTGTTATTGTACATAGCAATATTTTCATATCGAATAAGTATTTGTAGTAACTGAGGCTTGGACAGTACTCAAGGTGCTTAGCAGAGCTAATTACCTTGAAGAGAAGTGTAGTGCATTAATACAGTCCTATGACCACTAATGTAGCCCTGTAACTTCTAATTCTGAGCTGTTTTATGGTCAATCAGCATGAAATATGGTCAGAGAGGGAAATAAGGTCTCTTTGTACATATCCTTCTGGCTGTATCTGTTAACTTGTTGAAAGTTAGAGTAATGTGAGTTATTCTCAGAAATTTAGATATTAGCTCCTAACCCATGGGATACATTTTTGCAGGATCTAGGTCTTTGGCACCTATGAGTAAGTGGACCCATAGTATTCTTTTCCCAAGACCTGATCCTGTGACAACTGAAAACACTAGGAGAGAATTTCAGGAGGAGTTTTGCACCTATTGTTCTTTTGGCCTGAGAATATCTGTGAAAATTCGAACACCCTCCATTGAGCAGGATCAGATCATAGTGAAGTGAAGCAGTAGAATATGTACCAAATGCTTAAAAATAAGAAAAAGGAAAAACATCCAAGTACAGCAGCTACTGAAAAGCTGCAAACCTTGGATTTCACAACAGATAGTAAATCCTAAATTTGCCATTTGCTGGTTTTGGTGGTATCACCAAATGCCTGGTGTTGCCTGGTGTCTTTCTATTAACTGCATCATGATGTGTCTGCAGAAAGGTAGTAGCATAACAGACACCTTGAGGCAGGGACAGTGAAGCTACAGCGCTGCACATTTTGTAAGTAAAGTACTTCTTGGAAGTTTTGAAAACACAAATGATAGTGACATGTACTTTTACCTGGCAAAGTAAGATCAAATATTTATCCCATTTGATTGAAATGGTTCTAGCCTTTACCTAAGCCAATCGGGAAGATCCATAAAGTTCTTAACTGCAAATGTTTCATTGCTGAGGGCTTATTCCATAAAATAATTTCTGTTGCTATAACTAAGGCTGCTTAGACTACATAGTAATTTTTGAAAAGGAATAACTTGATGCCTGAAGATGAAACATAGACACCTAAATCCTATCTGTAATCTTAAAATCCAGCTCAACTACTGCCTAACTCTGGAGGCACCTGTGGGGGTCAGGTGCCTTCTTTTTAATTGGGGGATTCCCCAGGTGTCAATAAATTGACTTTGAGCATATCTAATTAAAACTTCGTCTGTAGAAGTTTGAGCAGATTTACAGGATGTGGCTACAGGGTGTTAACTTTACAAAGATGTCTTATCCAAGACTGACCTTCACCACATATGCGGCCGTAGTAACTATTTTCATTTAAGGACATAAAGAAGAACCAGAACTTCAATGCTGCTGTATGTGTTTCCACACATTTATGCAGGCACGCTCTTATAAAAAGTAGTGACTAAAAAAATCCCCTCAGGATGTGTGAGCACCAGCTTCAACTCAGTCTTGGGCTTAATCTAGAAAAATAGAGCAGATCTCTTCCTGCAGTGATGTTTTATAAGAAAACCATACCCCGTGTATTAAGGAGAGAAATCAAGTCCCTACCTTCAGTAGAGTTTTCCAGGAGCATCCTTTCTAGGTAACCCAGAATAGACATGTCAGTCTTAAGGAGAGAGTAAGAAAGCATATGACCTTTTCCAGGAGCGTTTTCTGTTGGAAAGCTGATGGTAAAAATACCAGTGAGAATTTGAAACAATCTCCAGACATTGAATTAATAACATTGATCCAGAGAGAAGTCCTGGTATTATGTTTTTTATCAGCTGATATAATAAAATGAGGCATCTGACATTATGGACGTGAGGCCTGCTCTTCAGGTCAGCCCCACAGGTATTCTCCTAATGGCAAAAAGCAACAAGTGCTTATGCTGGGGTGCTTAATAACTCAAGCCGGAGTGTAGGAAACTCAACTTTCAGCATCTGCTCCAATTTTAAATAAAAAAAACCAAAATTAGATGTTTGAACGGAAAACTCTCCAATAGGGAAAGCAAGGACTAAAGTCTGACTGCGGTGTTTCAGGTAGCAGTTTGTTCCTAAGCTAGAAGTAACTGTTGATCCTCCATCTACAAAGTAATCTCTCAACACAATTACTTATCTTTGAAACTATTCCGAGGGCTTTGGGTTGTTGGGGTTTTTTTCAATAATACCTAGTAAAAATACATTAAAATGTATTTAATAAGTTTAAAAACCTTTTAAATGAAAAAAAAAAAATCTTACAGGGAACCCCAAATCTGTTTTAAAACACAATATAGTCCAAGTGTCATATAACATTAAAAAATTATGCCATACCTCAGTTGTTTTTAAAATATTGAAATATGTTGAAACAATCCAAACTGAAGTTGTAATGCTGAAAGTCTTCAACGGACAGGCTTAAGAGTAAGAACTACCAAAAGAATCTGAAAATGTTAAATGGCAATTTCTTTTTACCTGAGAAATGCAATTTTTTTATATATATATATTTTATTTTTTTTTAATCTGAAACATGGCATAAATACTTTCAGGTCCTTCAAAAAGGATTGATTAAAATCCACGCGGCATTTATTGCGTGAAGGTGAATGTTTGCGCGTTTCAAACTCAGTGTAACATACTCTTCTCCCAGTAGCTTTCAAAGTGAATTGAACTCTTAACTCCCTTCAGCAGTTTTGGAAATCTCAGTTTGTAGCAATTATGATGAGAAGCCATTACTTGATAGGAAGAAAGAAGAGTTAGTTGAGTTGAAGAAATGCATCTTGATTCCTTTTAAAATAATGAGCACACACAAATAAAAGGGGACTTCTTGCCAGAATTCTACAGCCCCCTTTTTCAATTTGCATATTAAATTGTAGTTCTGCTAGTTTCTGTTAGTTCAGCAAAATAAGAACTTCTTCTAAAAGTAATTGCATTATTAGTCTACCTTGGCAGTAATGATCCAAAGGTGAAGGTGGCAAGTAATCGTATTTCTAACTGTGTCTTCTTTTTAATAATTAGTTGTAAAATTGCGATGTGCCTTTTCTACTCTTGAGAACTTTTCTCTCGTCTTCTGCACTGAGCCATGTTTAAACTAAAAGGCAGATTGCTGAAAAAAAAAAAGGCAGATTTCTCAAGATTCTTTTGGTTAAGACTTGTTCAGCAAGTTTGAAGCCACTGTTCTCACATCTTTTGCAGGTGTAAATTGCGTTACCAGGCATTGTTTTCATTTTCGTTAAACTGTTCCATGTTATTTAATCTGCTTTATGCAATATGAAAATATAAATAATACCCTTGTTTTTAAAAGCTTTAACTCATTATGAGAACAGGGAAAATTATGAGACACTGGAAAAGCAAGAACAAAATCTTGACCAAACAAACAAGTGACCTCCTCTCCTTGTATAGCTCTCACGACAAGAGTACTTTAAAAAATCTTAACAAGCATTGGTAAAATACGAGGTGCCATATATCTTTATAGAAGTTTTATCTTGCTTTTGCTTTCAGATTTGTTTTGGCATTTACCTAGGTCAAATTGTATTCACATATGTAAATTTTTATTACTATTAAAATATTCCCTGTTTTCTCTTTTTCCTAGAAAAGAAAAAGAGAAGTCTGTTGGCCATGTCTATCAATTAAAAAATAAGTTATCACGTGTGAAATTAAGGGAAATGTTTTCTAGCAAATCCTCGAAATGCAGAGCCTACTATAATCTCTCAAAAGACTGTCAACTCTTGTTTATTGCATACATTGACCAAAGGGTAGAAAAAGCAGTCCTGTATCACAGATCTTTTCTGTTCAAACAGGAATAAAGTGTTCCCTTTGCACATTCTTTATTTCATCAGATAGAAAGATGCTGAACTCATGTGTAAATGTAGAGCCCAGTAAAGGAGGAAAAAAAAAAAAAAAACAGAATAAATTGTTGAGGCTGCTCCAGTGAATAGAGTGAGGCAGTGAAAATTAATTCCTTTTCATCCTGACGTCTTCCTTTTTTACCGTACATAGTTACATTTTATGAGTCACTCCAATCTATGCACAGAAAAGCCTTGCCACTATAATTTAGAATATAAAATTTTTTTTGGGGGGGTAATATTTTAAAACAAAACAAAATCAAAAGTAGAGAGTTCAGTGTCAACACTGTAGTGTTATTTGTGTCTTCCCACCCGTCGTTAACATCATTTATTTATTCCAGGTCATGCGGGCATTAAGCCATAATTACTTGTTTGGTTTAGATAAGTTATTCCAGTTAGAACTATGGCAATTAGAGAATTTTAAAGAGGAATTTTAATTACATCATTTATAACTTTTCTACTTTTAGTTCTAGAAATGTCACACTCGTGGCTGCATTTCTTACCTAACAAGTATTTTATTTACTGCATATCAGGATGACATAATTTCTTTTTACACCGAACGTAATCTACTCCGCTTTTACTGTCTTAGGGATTATTAGCCTTAAGGACTGCATTGAAAATTGAGGGGAATGGTGTAGTGGACAGATCAAAAGAGTTGTCAAAAAGGAAATGGAAGATCACTTGTAAAATCAAACCCAATATTTGAGAGGTAACTCACATTGATTACCTGTTCTTCAGTAAACAGTATGGTTGAAGGAACGTTTGTCATCTAAGCAATCCAAAATGAACAGCAACGATCAGCAGTACTGGGCATTGCT
>JAAGNO010017912.1:33607-52814 GCA_033439905.1 Ceryle rudis
CTTACTCGACCTTGACTAGCTACAGGAATTATTTAATAGGATCAGTCATTTTTTCTTCACAACACCCATAAGTTAAGAGTTTGCAAATGTTATCCTGGCACTGCCAGAAACAGATTCACATTGACCTCAATATGTCACCAGAAAGGTTTTCTGGAAATTCTTTTGTTTTCCATATGGCACCTCAGTGTATTGGGAAGACAAGTGTTCTGTTATTTCTTTAGTCAAGCAAAGCATTGGGGTTTTTTTGTTATATAACGAAATATTTTATTATTGTCACATTACTTTACAAAGTAGTATTTATTCTGCACCAAGTATAGAATCATAGAATCATAGAATGTCAAGGGCTGGAAGGGACCTCAAAAGATCATCTAGTCCAACCTGGAACGCGTCCAGGCGGGTCTTGAATATCTCCAGAGAGGGATATATTGAATATCTCCACAACCCCCCTGGGCAGCCTGTTCCAGTGTTTCGTCACCCTCACTGTGAAAAAATTTCTCCTTACGTTTCTGTGAAACTTCCAATGCTTCAGCTTCCACCCATTACCCCTTGTCCTATCATCAGGCATCGACGAGAAGAGCCTGGCTCCATCCTTACAGCACTCACCCTTTCTATATTTATAAACATTAATCAAATCACCCCTCAGTCTTCTTTTCTCCAGGCTAAAAAGCCCCAGCTCCCTCAGTCTTTCCTCATAAGAGAGCTCTTCCACTCCAAGTAGTCCAATGAAACAATCTTTCAGTTCGATGAGCGGTGGCTAGATTGCAAAGATGAATTAGACAAGATCAAATTTATTCTGTCACGTAAAGTAGACATTAATTGCGTTTATTCAGTCTGGTCATTAAAACACTGGAGTATTCTGCAGGTGGAATTATGAATTAGCATGGCCGAGTCCAAAGGCTATAGTAATGTACGTATGGATGTGTATTTATGTGTGTCTTGGAGTGTACTTCTGGTTCTTGTAGTTGTGCTCTGTGGTGTGACTCCAGGGAAACATCACAAAAATGAAGATTTACCCCACTCTGCTTTAGATTATGTACAGTTTACATATTTCACAGTTTTTAAACACCTAACAGATTGTTTACATTTTCTCTAGTGAAATTCTTCTGTATTGTACACTGAGAACCTCTAGTAAGTGAATCAGGATGATCATCAGGGATATCTCTCTCTTAAAAAAAAAAGCAGCAAAAAGAGTTCCCGAATAGCACATTAAAAGCCCCTCCTTCTCTAACCTCTATTCTACCTCTCTTTGCAGACTTTTTATGACGAGCTTGAAGTTTCACTTGTGTGGAGAGAAGGCACCTCATCTGCTCAGCTGGAGGGGCAGCAGACACGTACAGAGTCAAGAGGCAACGCACGCAACCCACCCTGCAGAGTGGCAGGAGCCAGGGGAGCGTCTGCAGTGGGTGTCCTCCTGCTTCGGATAAAGTGTGCCCTCTCTCTTCCTCCTGCTTCTAACTTGGGCTGAGACCCAGGCAGTCATAAGCTGATCATCCTGCTGCCATGTTTGCTGATATGGAGTTGGTCTTATCACTAAGACAAGCCAATGGTCTGTAGTGGTATCTGCAAGCAGGGACACATTTTACAGCTGCCAACAGTATACCCAGGGTAAGACAGCTGCTGTTTTCTGGGCTACTCCTGGTTGGAAAGAATTTGCTGGATAAATGGAAGGGAAGAGCACTAGCAAATGTTCAGTTAAGGGAGAATTGTACACGTGAACAACATTAGAGAAATTGTAAATTCTGAAACTATTCATTACAGTACTTCAGCTTTTATTTGCACTCTTGAAATATCAAAATCTCGATCTGATATCCTAAAACCAAAACATTTTTCCTGATGTTGTTTTGTTTACAAAATGATGCTTAAGGAAAAAAGGGTAAAGTTATTCTAACTCATACATATCCATATCATACATATTCATCTTGCATGTTAATATTCCACCCAAATACTGTTCTGTTCACAAAACAAAATCTCCTCTAGTTTAATCCTAACCATTTTCACATAATTAAATACTCTTAAACTAACCGCTGTGTTTTTCTGTGTACTGCATCTGTACAGGTACTAGACAATAGTCAAGAAGTTGCTCCTGAGCATCTACTTGCTCATGTAAATCAAAAATATCTTTCTTGTGGTAAAAAGCATTACTCTTATTTTATACGATATAAGAGTTTTACAGGGACAGTTTGAGAAATTATTAGTAATATGTCTTTGAGAGGAGCCAGTTTTGATACTATATTTGAACTGAATTTGGAACTGTCAAACTTAAGTTATTTTTGTATTTTTTGTTTTGTTTTACAGTCTGGTTGCTTGACAAAGTGTAAAAATTTGTTAAAAATCAGAAGGAGACCTCCAGTATTTGAAAGTGATGTGATAGTAGTGAAGATTATTCAAAACAAAGATGTGATGTGTCAATAATCAACAGGTAAATTGCAAAAATAGGAGAAGTTCTTGAATATTTCTATTTAAATGAAACTAGCAAACACCAAACAGTTTGCAGGTAATACAAACTGTACTTTTGCAAGTATTGTTCTCACCTGTCAGCTTCGAAACCCCTCTTACTGTTGACTCTAAATGTCTTTGTTGCAATATTTATAAACCTGCTCTCATGTGTCTTTTAAGGAAGTGTGAATTAGCCAAATAATGAAGCTAAAATTATAATCTGTTTGATAGCTGTTTGAATAGAAAATCAAATACTTGCTGTTATCCAGCAGCACGCTGGAGACTGCCTTCTTTTACCAAAAGGTACTCGTTTTATTACTTGTAAAGATAAAGACTAATTAAATGTTACACAGCCTTTCAGTAAGCTTTCATTAGCTCCACTAATGAGGAGTTACCATCCTGCTAACAAAGTTGTAAGGTAAACAAGGATGAAGAATGGAGAGAGCCCTTGGGAGCACAGCAGACGCCCCAAATGCCACCAAAGTGGCTGGCAGCTCTATTTGCTGTCACACTCTGTGGCGATCAGCGTGGCTACGGATGGAGCTCACAGCAAACCCATGTACTGGTAACTCTACAGGCGTATTTGGATGGATAAACCTTTAGGTCTGTTGGTACGTGTTTTGGCTGTGAGCAGGTGGCATGTATCAGACCACTCTTCCTGATGGGTTTTGAGTTCCAGACTCACAACATACCAAGGCTGCTATGGGGCAAAGTGGAAGGTGAAGTTACAGATCACACTGGGTGTCTTCTCTTCCTGCCCGGCTGAATGTGCTGTATAGCCATCTTTACCAGAAGCTACTTTCCATTTCCTTCTTTGGTTTTTACAGAAAGACAAGATTCCAGGCAGAGCAGGTTGCCTGTAGAGACACATGGGCACAAATGTATATGAGTTTGTATGTATATGTACGCATATGTCTGTGTGTATGTAGCATGTACTCATGTGCGCACATTTTATATGCCTGTATATGTTCACATGTTTTCCAGCAGTGAAGCTTCCAGTGGACGCACTGGAGCACTGTGTCCCATTTTGGTGCTGGAATGGGTCCAGATGTAGGCCACAAATGAATCTATGAATCTGTGACCACCTCTGGAGTTATTTAAAGGTCATGTATATGTGGTGCTTAGTGACATGGTTTACCGGTGGACTTGGCAGTGCTGGGTTAATGGTTGGATTCAATGATCCGAAAGGTCTTTTTTAAACAATTCTATGATTCTGTGTGGCTTTCCTGTGTGCTCCCCTTATGCTCAGTTTGAGTCCTTCGGGACTGAAGTGATTTAGAAAAACTGTTTTTTGTATAGTTTTGTCACCATTGTCTGGAGTGGAGCCCTAACAAGTGGAAGAGCACTTAACCCTCTTCACCATTTAGGTGGGTGAGGGGGGAACTAGAAGTGAGGCTGCCCTGACTGCCCCTGCCCTCTCTGGCTCCCCAATGTGGGGGGAGAAAATGCTGCTTGAAGGGGGTTCAGCAGCTCATTTCTGAAGACATAATCATTAAAGGCAGGGATTAGCCTGTCCCACTCATGATGATGTCACTAAGGCCATTAAGTAAGTTTATCCACCTATTTGCAGTTGGTATTTCTTAGAACTCCAGTGACTGCCATACAAGGGAGGAAGGGTTGCTTTTTTCATTAATTTTATATTTTGCCAAGTAAGTGCAGTCAAGTTCATTCAATCTCAGTGCTGAGTTTCTTTAAATAGATGCATATGAAGGGTTAATAACTCATCCTAGGAGTTTGAAATGACATTTGAGACTGAAAAGCAAGATTCAGGTAAATGTGAACCTTTTCAAATTATATTTTCTGTGAATTGGTGCCAGCTCAATGTCAGAAACGGCTTTTGTACCAATCTGGTTAGTAAACTGCCACTATGTTTTAAATCTAATACAAATACTTAAATTTAGTGACATGCATGTACTGTATATATTAATTTGCTTTGAGCATTGGTGGTTCTGTTGTTCTTAAACAGTTTGTTCTGGGAAATAATGTTAAGGAAGAAAAAATGACCTTCACTTAAGAACTCCTTAGAAGGGTTACATACAGAAGGAATATTCAAAACAGAATTAGTTTTTTTATGTATATTACAAGTATACTAAAGGATCTTTTTGTCGTTGGGCCCTACAAGGGACTAAACTTTATTTAGACTCTCCTCCTTATATCTCTAAGCAATAGGGAATAGCCTAATTGTTAATAAGAATCAAAGTCACCATAAAAATTCTATTCCCCTATGTGAAAAATCAGTGATTCCGTGACTTGCTGATTTCCAGTTTGGTAAGTTGTGTAGTCCTCATGATGTTCATTGCTGCTGCTATGGGTTGTGTTCAGGGGAGAGACTGGTAGTGGAGCAGCTTACTGGCACCTGGATGTGATAAGAGGTCACCTAGCAATGCCATGCTAGGTGACCCAGCTGTACATTCACCACAAATATAAATAACCTTACTGCACAGTCTTCTCAGGAAACAAAAAGGCCTGGTAACATCCACATGGTTAAAAAAAAAAAAAAAAGGCTTTATAAAAAAAGAATTCATAGGAACTTCTGTCTTGCTTTTAAAACCTTCCGAAAGGAGGCAAAGGAATATTCGTTGTATAAAATACAGCCAAAGAATTTTATGCAATTTGCTCTCAGTAGCAAATACATCAGTAACTTAAAAGTCAGACTTAGTTGTCTTATGCCCTTCCAGAGTATAAAGAATATTAATAATACCTGAGCTTCCAAAAGCCATGGGTCTTGACAATCTGTTTCACTCTTTGGAGTTGTCAGGAATCAGTGGGAATTTTCATCAAGAAAATTGAATATGGTTATATCTCACATATGAGTTCCCTGAATAGTGGATTGTTTTTCCTGAAAACACTAACTGTTGAAAACCTGTGATAGAGATGAGGGTGGTCTTTGAGTAATCATTGCATAGATGTGATGGAAAGAGGTGCATACATCCTCCAGACATCCTGTGTTCCTTATTTCAGCATCCTATTGCATAGATTGTACCAGTAAATGGGTATAGAAATAGCTTTCCTTGAACTTTGTCAGCTAAATGCAAATGTGGCACAAAACCTTTTCTCCAAAGAGTTAGGTTCATATTTATGTGAACTGCTTAACTCCAATTTCCTCGTTCAGTATTTCTTTGCCAGAAATAAAGTGGATTCCATCAACAAGCTGAGATATAAATCTTGAATGACTGAAACCTTTGGGAACTGGTTGGAATAATAGATTGAATGTCATCTGTGTATGCAGAGTTGACAGAATCTGTCAATCTTTAGGAAAGCTTTGATGTGTGTGTGTTTATATACCTGTGTGTCTAAGGTGACTGTACTGTAAGAGTCCTTAGTTTCAGTGACAGCATCTTTGGATCATTAACCTGGCCCCTTATTCTTACTGTGGTGGCTACCAAATTTTACGGCAACTGAGGCAACAGTCACATGTTCCTTTGGGAAAAAGCTGGAGTGGTTTAAATATCTTAAGAGCTTGTACTCCCATGCAGAAAGTGTTTGCTTCCATAAAACAGTCCTCTGGTGTGCATCTTCATGCACTGCAATGCCCAAATCTGCATTTTGGCTTACACCTTTTTGATTTAATTTGACTGCCCTGGTGCAGATAAGGCATTTCTGACTTTCTGTTTTACCAGCTGAGTTATGTGGTTTACAGATTCCAGCTTGGGAGTGGTGATGACCAGCTGTACGTGATATCACTGCTGGTCACTCCTGTATGCCTGGGAGAAAAGTGTCTGTCTGTGTCCTGAGTAAACATAGGAAGCAGAGGTACCTGGAGAAGCTGAGAGCTTCAGAAAGCTCTAAGAGAAAAGGATTTTCAGAAAAGTGTTTTTTCTGTTGACGAAAATTCAGCTGAGATTCTCCCCTGCTTCCCAGATGAATGTATCCTGAAACAGAAGAGTGTGGGTCATGCTGCTCATCTTAACTAGTACCCTCATCCCCTCTGCCCAGGGCCCCCACTTGAGAGATTTTGATACAGTCCAGAAATGGACATTCTGAGCAGATGGCTTCACTGAGGTGTGCAGATACTGCTACGTAACTGTTGTAAGCTAAGCACACTGAACAGCAGTTGGCAGAAACCACAGTAGAGCTTCTACAGGTACTGCTAAACCACTGTTTTCACCTCTGAGACTGTCAACAGCCCTGCTGCTCTTCTCTGGGCTTCTGCTCTTCTGACCTGCAGGTAGAACTCTACTTTGCCAAAGGTTGTCCTTTATTTTTTTGGTCCTGTTACGGGACAACAGAAGACAATTTGGTCCTACCCCTCAAAACTTGATTATCCCACCTTCCAAGACATAGTGTGAGGCAGAGCAGGGATCTGGCAGCATTCCAGATCTGAGCGTAAAGGGAGCAGAGAAGGATGAAGGTGAGTGACTCCCCCACTCTGTTTTGGCAGGGGACACACCTGGTAAAAACCCTTCATTGCCTCCTTGCCTACTGTAGCTGCTTTCCCTCTCTCTTTAAGCCCAAGCTGTGCTACCCTACCCGAGCCCTTATCCCCGATTTCCTGATGCCTATTCCCTGTTCGAACTCCCCTAGTAATTGAGTATATGATGTTAGAATGAAGGATAGCTGTAGGCAGCCGAAGAGCAGGTAGGTATTTGTACCTGCTTTCATTGTTAGCATTCAAGGACAGCCTACAGCAAGCTTCCCTGGAGCCACTGACAGGGCCCTTCTGAGCTCCCTCCTTCCAGAGGAGAGCATTTGTAGGAGAACTTTCTCATTCCCCAAATAAAAATAAGACTTAAATAATGCAAATAGATACATTATTAACGTTATCTTTTCCTCCAGGTTTGTTTTGCTGTAAAATTTCTCCGTAATTGGACTCCCTCAATATCTTGTGGTCTATCACTCTCAAGTGAATTACTTAGTTCACTGCAGCTTTTAACACAAAGCAGTTGTCGAATGTATTGTCTTTTCTATGTTATTCAGCTTTATGAATAAGTTGAAAGATATAATGACCATCTGTGGTAGCCTAGCATGGAAGAAGAGTTCTGGGAGAAAGAAATAGAAAAGTTAAACTAATTTTTTTTGTATTGCTATCAATAATATTTTAATCAAATACTCACATGTGCTAATGTCCTTAAACTTCAGGCTTGCAGATACTTTTTTCAGGTATTTATCATTCCAGAGCACATAAAATTACTATTATACTGTGGTTTAATATCTGAACATTAGCACAAACACAGGAAGCCTGTGGATCCTGAAGGAAAATCCTGATGCCTTTATTGTGTTTTAGTTCAACAACTTTTCCTATCCCTCAGCTACTGGATAGTTTCCTACAGCTGATCTGTAAATATTGGTCACTTATTTCATTGCAAAATTAGCTTTTTTTTTTTTTTTTTTTTAGTTCAAATTGCAGGTGAGATTGATTTTAACCAAACTCACAAAGTTGCAATGAAGTAAATGATGGACTTTAATCTCTTCATTTTCAAAGCTTATCTGTGAAAAGTGGGCAGGTGGAAAAGAACAGCCCTTCTGGAATTAGTCCATTTCAATAGAGTGGTTGGTTCTAAACTGTCCCACGGGAGTGTGCCAAGATCTTGGGCTCACAGAGGATGAATTAGCTCACTTAAGCCTAAGTGTTCCCTCCACAGACAGTGAGTCAGACCATGCTACATGTCCCTCATTCTAGACCTGCCTCCAAAAATGTGAGGCGTATGCTAGAACAGAAAGCAAACCAAAATGTTGTTGTGTACAGTTTCCAAAAAGGGTTATTTTGATGTTTAAATTTTCATCCTCAGCGTACCTTTTAAAATGAAGTAAGAATACTAAAAGTTTTCTAAGCATTTCAGTTCGCTTTAGTGGTCTAAATTTCCTGTACTTGTAAGTACTGTACCTAGCTTCCTGGGTTTTGCTTTTCATTTAGCTCAGAAAATACTTTACTGGCTGCTTTCTAACCACCTATTTTGCTAAAGATAATGGTTAAGGTCTACATGAATTTGCTGAACCCTGTAACATTTTTAGGCTGTGTGGAAATTATGAGGTCTATTAAGAAAAAGATAATTTTGTCCATCTTTTTAAACATCATAAGAAAGAAATACTGGAAGAAAATGATCAGTTTCTAAATTCTAAATTGGAAACAAGATTCATAACTTGGATTTCACAAGTGCTCAGTTACACAAAGCATCTAAAAATTTAAAGCTAAGGGTTAAATCTGTAGGTTAAAGGAGTAAGTTACCACTACAAAACATCTTACCTGAAGGATTATCAAACATGTAAAAAAATTCCTATTAGATAAATCAGAGCACTGACTGTTCTCTAACCTAGTCTGCTGGTATTCTCAAAGGAGGTAATCATTATGTAATTATTTTCTTGAGACAGACAGCGTCATCAACCACTTTTTTATAAATTTTATGACATGCTAATTTCCCATCTGTCCCAAGCAATACAGACTCTACACTTGAGTTCATTCACCATAGCTTAACAGCAGAATTGCAAGAACTAAATGTCTGTTCAGTCCTTCTGAAGGTTGGGTACAGATGAAAACATTCATGTGGTTCATGCTGGGGGGCACATTCCCCCTCCAATGTGTCTCTAGCTTTCGTTATCAATGCCTTCATGTTGACAGCTACCAACAAACCCAGTTTCTTCGTACGGAAGTGCAGGCCCACACGCTTACAGGATTTGTAATGCTTACCCACAGCAACTTCAGCAGGTGCAAACAGATGGCTGACATTTCTGTGAGGCCATAAAATGCAGGATGCTACTGTCCTGCTACGCCTAACTGGAACCAGTTAAGAATGAGGCAGGATATCAGGCTATGAATCACAAGTCATTTTTTTCCTGTAAAATGCAGTTTGTTACTTTGTTTTGTTTTGTTTGGGTTGTTTTTTGTTGGTTTTTTTTTTAATGCTTCACTTCCCGGAAGCCCTGGGGATGTCAGGAAAAAGCAGCAGAAGTTCATACTTGAAGCACTTTGAACTTCTGAGAGAGAGCTTCCCTGTTAAAATCTCTCAGAAGAAAGCTAGTTTTCAAAGCTACTGCCATACCCCACCCCTGGTGTCATGTTCCTTCTCGCACAACCTCCTGAACTCCTTTCTAAAATATGCTGGATCTTACGCTGTGCTGATGTAGCTAAAACAGAACCAAACCAAGTAATGATAACCTGTCTTGAAATTCTTTTTCTGAGCTTGGTTGTTTCACTAATGCTCTAAGAATAGTTATATCAGGACAACTAATGGATGCAGAAAGCTGTGGCAGAAGTAGCTTCAAGGGATGTTTAAGAGCTTTTTAGCTAGCTTTGGGAACTCAGAGTCTAATATTTAGATAGAACAAAATTGCTGTAAACAGAGGCAACTGAGTGGAAAAAGGACAGAGGGCAGAAAAACATTCAAATGTGAAATGCAAAATTAAAACAAAGAGAAGATTATTAAGAAGCTAAAAATCCTTGACTGCTTTTCTTCCTAGTTCTGATTTGTCTAGTGAAACGTAAGAAGAGGGTGTAAATATGACAACAGAAATTTTATTTCACATCATGCTCCTGTTTTATGTCTTCAGTTTTCTCTGAGTCAATCACAGCCCTTTGCTAATTACTGCCACAAAGCTGAATAAATGGCAAGGGGGAAATAAGCAGCATTTGTATATTGGGTGAGTGTAGTGACATTATCTCAAAAGAGTAAGTTGATGTGACAATGTTTTAAATATGAGCTGGCAACTGCTAGTGAGCTTGCACTGCCTGGTTTTAACCTTTAATTTGGGAGGATGCTGTGAATAAAGATTAACTTTCTTTACTTAATGTTTATTTTTTCAGTGCCTTCCAATTAGAGCTGTCATCATTAATGTTTTTGCAAAGTTGTCCACTTTCCCAGTGCTTTCTGTAGGTTCATGTCTTACTCTGGTTCCTCTTTCCACTGTCAGCTGATTCACTCTTCCAGTGTGAAAGAGCGGAGGACCAGTGGAGGTCTTATGTTACCTGAGCAAGGAGGATTTCCATAGTCTAGAAGAATCAGAGTAAAACGAAAATTCCCAGATGTTCACAGTCAAAGACTTGTACACTATTCACATACCATTCAGAGAGCCTTGAGCTACCACAGGTTCTGGCCTCTATTAGTTAACCTCCAAAATATAAGTATGGGAAGAAGATACTGAATCCAAAGGAAGTGATCAAACCCATAAAAGTTGTTGCTGAGCATAAACGTTCAGATCTGTATTTGCAAAACTTCCTGAAAAGCAAAGAAACACTAGAAAGTATTCTCCTTTGCTTTCTCTACTCCTGCCCTCTCTGTGTCTCAAACCACAGGATTTATGCAGCTTGGGGAGTGTATCTGTGACGTGAAAAACAGAAGTTTAGTGAATGAATGAATCTTTGAATCCTGAAAGGGCAGCTCAGCCCAGTAAGATGTAACAGTTCGGAGCTCTTTAGTTCTCTCAGTATCCCTTTAACAATCCTGCATTCACTTCTCTGCAGACTTTGCCATTCACAGGGTATAGAAGCCTGATCTGCCACACACTCATTCACATATGATATTTTTCAGATTGATTATTAAATCTGATTGTTTTTCCTTAACTGCCATGACTACCCAAGTGAGAAATGTTTTAAAATTTTATATTCAAGAGAGGAAATACTAAAAATGAGTAAAATGCAGATTCATTCAAATTTTTTTGTTTTGAGCCAAACTGAAAAAACAGTTACTCTCACAACCAAGAAGTTTTTGCTTTCATGTGATTTCCTTACAAAACAAATAAAATATGAGAAATACAAGTGAGTCTGTATAAGCATCTAGTTCAAATCAATATTCAGAGAAAAAATCACGTTGTATGGTGTGTGTGAATTGATGTCAGTTAAAACCAAGGAATCTTTACATACTCCCAAGTAAAAACACCACATATGGTTTCAGTATATAGCTTCTATGCTGTTAAAAAAAAAAAAAAATAATCCAACTTTTCCCTCTCTTTTTTTAGGAAAAATAAGCTGTTGAAGTTACATTTGTCAAAGCTAAATCCTGTGTTGGAAGCACACAATGAAAACAAAATGGACTGCAAGAGATGCTTAAAGAGACTGATAGTCTGCCTCTCATGAATACTTTTGAAAGTGTATTTCCATTTACTTTCTCCAAAGTTAGAAAGAGTAATAAATATAAAACAAT
Source organism: Ceryle rudis (assembly GCA_033439905.1). NCBI lineage: Eukaryota > Metazoa > Chordata > Aves > Coraciiformes > Cerylidae > Ceryle > Ceryle rudis. Next base: position 45,118 of record JAAGNO010017912.1, read on the forward strand.
TAATTTCTTGGTACTAGGTGGGCAGCTTTTGCAATGGAATTTAGAAGTACTTTATGTGATGGAACTGGCAAGATACACACCTGAGATCAGATGGAGAGGCTGGGGAGCTTTGAAGGAAAGTTATATAAATGTGAAGTAAGGATGAAAGAGGGGGAAAGGAAATGAAGATAAAAAGATTTTAAATACCTGAGGGCAAGGTAAAAGGAAAGCAAAGGCCTCAAATTCATTGCTGTGTACTCTATTAGCAACAAACGACCCAAATAATATGATCAGAGTGAGTTTTCTTTTCTAAAACCAAAAGAAAATATCAATGTAAATTTGTTTCTGGCAGAGAAAACATGCTCATAGGATAGAGGTTCTTTTTCATCACTCATTTTTGAATGCCAGCGTTCAAACAGTTAGGAAATTTAATAGGACAGGATGTCTTATTTGTGAGTCCCTCTAGGGAAGAACCATAATCTGCAGAGAAAATGCTACTTTATGTTCACCTGGTGGAGCTAACATTTAACTGTCCAAAAAAGCGACTATGTATCCACATAGTGTCCCCAGGTTTGTGCCTTTTTTCTACCTGGGCTTCTTCCTTCTATTTTTTTGTCGCTGTTGTTGATGTGCAATCTCAGCCTGCTTCTTTGCTATGTTAAGGTTGCTGACTTTGTGACAGTAATTACCTGAGAATCAGTACATCATTGGAGATGGGAGAGAATATATTTCAGAAAATCCTTCAATGAGAGTGATTTTGAAAGCTGTCATGGCTATTGGACTTAAAACACTGAAAATGAAAAAGATAGCTGGGACATCTGAACATTTCAGGAGGTGAGAAAGCCATTATTAATAGAAGACTAGCCAGAACAGCTGAGAAGAAGCCTGGTGGGTACAGCAGAATGGAGAGAGTTGGTCGAGGGTCATTTTACCACTTAGGCAGAGCACTCACTGTGCTCTAGAGATACTGACAGAATCAGGAACCTCCCAGAGCAACTCTTTGCTACAGATGAGCACATAATAAACTACTGTCCGTGAGACGTGTTAAAATTCGGATGAAGAGTGCAATGATGTCATTATTTATACCCTAATTTCACAGAAGGAAGTGGAGATATTTACGAATGATTGCTAACTCAAATACTCTCGTTCTCACAAAAGGCTTCTCATTTGTTGTGACTTGCCATCAAGTAGGGATGAATTAAATCAAGGAACTAAAGAACACCGCGTGCTTTCAGAGTAAGAGAAAGGAAGTCAGATGCAAGTACAGTTGGACTGGCTGCAGGTTGTAAGTACACTCCCTGTCTTTCATGAGAGTGGCAATCAGTGGCCCTCATGGGCATCCTGGTTCTTTGGGAAAAAGTCAGCTTGCCTACGTGCTTGACACTTATCCAAGTACTACTTTGATTTGAATTACTAAATGCTTGAGACTTAAAGTTTCAAAAATCAAGTTGCAGAAATCCTGACATAAATCTACAGAAAGAACATTTCTAATGTGAATAACAGATTTCAATTCTGTCAATACTGAAAGAATCTAAATGCTACTCATGAGATTAACAAGAAAACTCTTAGGTGTCAGTAAATGCATTAGGGAGAAAGAAAAGAGCTAAAGAGAAGGAAGAAGCTCAGTCTGGATACTGCAGATGATTATGGAAGGAAAGCAGGAATGAAGGCTAAATCAAAGAGAGTTTTAACAATCCAAAACTTCATCCGCCATGAGTGACTACAGCAGATGGGCTGAGTAGAGGAGAAATTAGAAGACAACAACAGAGACTGAAAGAAGATGTTTGATGTCACCGACAGCAAAAAAAATGCTGAGATCCTGACATATAGAAAAGCTAGTGCCAGACAGATGAAAGAATTCAGTGAAGCTTGTATGAAAAAAAGACTGTTAAAAGGTATTTGTTGAAATATAAAAGAGAACTATCTTCACTAAAACTCAACCACCTCCACTCAAAACTAAAAGGAAAACACATAGAAAAGCAGCAAGTCCAAGTAATGTACTAGTAACATTTCCTAAGTGGGTGAAGAGTATTGAAATGTCCACAAAAAATATTTGACACGTTCAGCTGAACAGTACAGACCTGTGATTTTTCCTCTTCTAGGAAATCTCATTGTATTGCACAGTATAAAATTGTGAAAGAAATATTGCCTTAATAATTAATAATATATGTAACAAAATATGAAAACATTAGTAGGAACTCAAGGTAGTGTATATTCAGTTCAGCTTTTGCCACGCTAGTGAAAAAGACAGTTGGGCAGAGTAATATTAGATGTGGGAGAGGAGACCTGAACAGAGACCATCACAGGCAGAGATCAGACAGCTAGACCAACCATAAGCAATTTGTAGCTCTATTTGTGACCTTAGATAGCATCAAACAACTTTGATTAGAAGAAAGTACATTTACTTTGGGTTTATAGCTAGTAAATTGCTAATGTACCCTAATATGCTAATAAGTATGCTAATAGATACAAATATGCTATCACTCAAATAGCAGCTCGTTTACCTTGTATCTTCAGCTAAATCTCATTCCTTGCTTTAATTCATTATTTGCCACATATTACTGTGTCAGATACTGCAATAATACCCAACTGTTTGGTAGATTCTGTCTACTGTTAATGCAGAATTTCTGGGTTCTTGCATGTTTTATTTTTTTTCCCCTTTTCCTGCATATTTGTACTGATTAATTCCTCCTAAATCTTCTCTAGTGATTCACATTTCTTACATGTACATTAGACTTGCAAGCTGTAATTGCCATCATCTTTACCCCTCTTGCTGAGCATAGGCAGTACTGCTGTGATTCTTGAATGATTTGGTAGATTTCCTTCAAATCCTTATCACTGGGTCTGCAACCCTGTGCACCAGTTCTCTCAGAATCGTTGGCCTGAGATTTTCCCATTCCTTGTTTTTATCATGGTAATTTCCATTTCCATAACTTTGTTCCGACTGTCTTTTGTGTTCTTATCCCTAGCTCAGTTGTCCACACTGAGGCAACATATTCATTAATTTCAGGAGTACCCAAACATCTCTGCAAAGATTTTGACATCAGAAGGTCCAGTTTTGGATGTTATCCCTCTTTACCTCTTACAGTCTTTTATACCATTAGCCTACAATAAACTCTGCACCATCACTTTGTTCTTTAATTTTTCTGCAGAGCACTTAGTTCAATGCCTCCCCTTCATGGGTACTCATCCTCCAATATGTCTCTGTAACTCTTGTTACTTCCAGCCTGATGCATTTCAACATTAATTCTGTGTCTTCATTTTGCTCCCTAAGGTACCTGGAATTTCTATACAAATATTACCAACTTGTATGATGTTTTTTCTCTCTCTGTTTCATTAAGTAAATGTTTTCTCACTTTCAGTGGTGACATCCAGCTTTGGTTAATCTTTTGTCAGTGTCAACAACAGCCACCATAGTTACGCTGCAAGTTGGATCCACATGCTTTCTGCTGTCAGAGTCCTCAGAGCTGGTGATTTGACTTTCTAGATGATTTCTACCAGGACATTTTTAAAGACTTTTTTCCCCCCTTCAGTGTGAAAAGAATTACCTAATGGTTTCTCTTTGTGCTCATTTTCAAGTTATGGACTACATTTTGAGTCAATCTGTGTCAAAGTATGTTTATTTGATATGAAATAATACTTTGCACTTTGGTAGTATCTTCTGCTTCAGCAAGTCAACTTCCTTTAAAATATTAATTAAGCTTCCCAATGCTCTTTCTTATAGCAATACTTAATGATTTCAGTTAGTGTACGGGTTAAAGCAGACACGGAAGGGAAGCCACAGAAGAGCTCTATCTGAAACTCAGTCCTCTGGTTTATCTGCTGGTTTAACTTGACATAGCTGGGTTAATGTTCCTCCAGTCAACATCAGTGTCAGTGCTTGGGTTACCTGCTAGGGTGAATTTCATATTAAAGGATTTATGAGTAAATGATTTCTGTAGGGTTTGTTAAGCTTTCTCTTAAGATCAGATTTATTCACCATCCATATTCAAGCCCTACTGTCTCTATTAGATGGTTTGTCCTCATGCCTAGGAAACAGTACCAGAACCTGGAGGTTACCAAGGACTTTGGAAGTACAGATTTGAGCTATAAATATATATACAGGAAAAATGAGGGTCAGCAATAGTTCTTTCTCTTAAGCTCAATCTTCACCTCACAGTTACAATTTAGAAACCAATCTAACCACCAAATGTTAGAGGAAATTATAAAATTTGGATTACCAAGAAATGGAATTCTGCACATAACATCAAATGAGCAAACTCTCTGCTGCGTGTAGAAGTTTCTTACTCCCTATCCCCGTACAAGGCTCTGCTTCTATAAGCTGGCAGATAAACAAGCTAATCTTTCTGTACCCATAACCCTGTTCTCAGGTGTCTTCTAATGGTGAAAAGCTTTTACTTGTTAACTGCTTAATTATAGAATTGGAAGTCTGTATAAGCCAAAGTAATAGATTGCAGACATTCATGAGTGGGGTTTGTTTTCATCTTTAAATTGAGATTTTGGCAGGTAAAAGTGGTAAAGTTGATATATTCAAAATATACCTGTGATAGCATATCTTGGAATGGAAAAGAAGTTAAGAGTAAAATAAAACCCCTACGATGTTGATGGTAAACAGGGAAAACACATTTGTCTACTTTGAGGATTATGTTGAGACAAATATGAGGGAAAAATGTCAGTCAAGTCATTTTAAAAAAAGATGTGAAGGATTTTGGTTTGTGGAAAACTGAGATGAGAGCACCTAGTTAGCTTCATTACCTTTACATTTATGCAGATGGTGAGTGGGTTTATTTCAGAGTGAAGTTTTGGACTTACATGCCAAAAGTTCTCATACATCCTGGTTTTGGCACTTCTGAGCTTTTTTAGGATATGGCCCTTATGGCAGGAATATAAAATTCTTACTCATGTTGCATTGCAAACTATTGCAGCAGACTTCTACCTTTTCCTACTGTCTCTATAACGTGAGCAGTTCCACTGATTTGATGGTATATTGCAAGTTCTTTCCTGTTGTTGGATAGTTACCTTCTACTGTTGGTGGTCTTAGTGAACTTAGATCCAATATTTTGGAGTTACAGCTCAGTGTGAGTAGGAGCATCACAAGATGGTTCATACAGTGCATAAGTCATCAGAATATTTGAAAAAATGATGTAAGCTTCACAGTTATATAAAAAAACCCGAACCAAACATAGTAATGTTTTGTATCTATGAATCATTTTCGTACTAAATAGTCAGCCATTGTCTATTTATGAACTTTTGTTTTACTCTAGGGCATTTGTTTTTCTCTGTTCCAGTCCAGTTGCTTGGAAAATAACTTCATAAACATTCTCTGCAGAAAAGTAATTATTAGTAAGAAATGCAATAAGAAATTACATGTGGAATTATACACACTCATTTTCTACCTGTGTTTAATTTCCCTGTGTTTCTGCAGAAAGTGTCACCTACATCTGATTAGGGAGGTTTGTGTTGCATCTCGTCTCACATACTCTGCTGACTTCAAGTTTGTAATGGGTGCATAGTTAGTTAGCAATCTACTCTGTTGATAGTCAGCGGAGGAAGAAGGCCACACACTGAGAATTAGTTTTCCCATCAGGGTTGTCTTTTAGCTGAAGATGGATTTGTCCTCAACAGCCTTTTGGTAAGACTAAACCAGTAAAGTAGATGTGTATGCGTCCTTACTGTGCCTTTAATATCTCTTCTGAATCTTTGTAATTTAATCAATTATTAATCTAGCTTCTTTCTTTAAACACCTATTTACATGTTTTCAGCTGACGTTACTGACTTCAGTACTTCCATTTTATGGGTGTTGATAGATAGATACGGAAGAAATTGGTCCTTTTAGTCTGTGTACCCTGAGTGGATCATCCCCAAGTCCGTAGCATCAATAACATGATCACATCCCCATAAGGCACAGTATTGCTGTCTTCACTGCCCCATAATTTCCGTGCATTTGGATATTGATGTATTTGATCATCTTGCGTTATAAAAATAATAAATACTCTGACATCTTAAGATGATAGTCTGCGAACCTGAAAATAAAAAGAGAGGCTTTGTTTTACATATGGCATATTTCTGTTGTTTGGATGGTTTTCCAGATAACCATCTGTAACAGAGAAAGGATGGCAAGAAAACTGATTTTTCGTACTTGGTTGCCAAGATTCATGAATATCTGCTTAGTATGGCACGTTGCCTAAGCAGAGGCTGGTTGGACTCTCCCATCACAGGTTGCAAACAATAATGTGTTTAGAGCCTGCCTTTGGGCAAGCCCATTGGCATCCATCTAACAAATTTCTGTACGTATGATTAAACTTTGTGTAGAACTGTATCTGCTAAAAAGAAATAAAAATATAAAATGAGGAAGTGGGTGAGGAAAAAAAGGAAGGACTAATAAGACAATGTAGGAGCACGCAAAGCTATTTCTGCCTGCCAGCAAAAGCACACTGCCTGTGGTCCGCTGAAATCTAGGGAGATTATTTGGGCCAGAATATGGAAGTGGGAGTAACAGGTGATAACGAACAATAGCACCAGGAGAGACCAGAATCAGTCGGCTGAACTTAAGGCACATGTTACCCAGTAAACTTAGTAAGTCAATAAGGTGCTCCAGAGGCTTGATTCAAACTCTGCTAAAATGGGTGTGACGGTTCCCTAATATCTTCAACGGACTTCCAAGTTCCCTCATGCCTTCTACATGAAAAGAATCCATCTCTATATAGTTGTATCTGATCTGGAAGAACACATACCACAACTGCAGGACTAAAATCCAAGGCACCTAGCAAAGATATAATTTGGGGAAAAAAAAGAAAGTTTTACTAACTGAAATAAAATGGAAATAGGCAAATGAGCTCTTTATCTCAACACTGTTTTAAGTTTGGTTTAAGCCCAAATAAGTATACTGACCTGTACGTAATTGTATATAATTATACTTGTACAATGCCTTCTTCATTTTTTTGTACATTATTTTGCATATTTTAACAAATCTCCTCTCCAGTTGTCTATAGGTAGAGGTCTCCATGATCTTCTTAATAAGATTAATCAAGTGAAATTGGTCTGGCCTTTGTGAGAGAGATATTTGATAATGATTACTATTTCTGTGCTGCTTATTTTTGATATATATAATAGTATGTAATTCCTGTTACTTAACAGCAAATAAAAATAGTGCTATATTAGCACTATTTTGATACTATGATGGAAGAATCATGCTGTGCATCCTTTCAATTAAGGTGATTATTCTGTTTTGCTAAATGGAGAACATTTCCGTAGAAAATACAAAATGAAAGTTGAATGGGAAAAAAAGAGAGAGAGATTCACACACCAAAAATCTCAAGTGTGCATTCTGAAGATGTAAAATCCAAATGCAGAACATGCTGTCGTCTGACAGACTTGTTATAATGTTTGGTATGCCTTCTTTTCTCTGACTTTATCCCAAACAGCTTTTGGAGCTCGTGCTAGAACTCACGTATTTTCATTTAAGGGGGCTGATTTCTTGTGATTGTGTTGCAACGACTCCTATATTGCTTTTCCAGCAATTTCACCCTGATTTGTGCAAGAATCAGATTTAATATTATACAATGGATTATTAAACAGATGAAGAGGCAGTGAGCCATCTCTACTTGCAGGGATGTCTGTGTCTTTCTGAGAGGGCCAAGCTTTCTATCTCACTTGGGATTTCACAACCACAAAAAAACCCAAACCCGACAAAAACCTAAAGCGACCCAACAGCTTTA
>JAAGNO010017912.1:52914-103428 GCA_033439905.1 Ceryle rudis
TTTCTATCTCACTTGGGATTTCACAACCACAAAAAAACCCAAACCCGACAAAAACCTAAAGCGACCCAACAGCTTTAGGTCAGTTTTTCTACCTTAGTGGCTTCAAAGCACTGCCTTTGACACTTTTTGTCACCTTTTGACATCACTGAAGCAATTAAAAATTGCTGTCTGTCAATATCTGATCGTTCAGTGCTTTTGATCAGTCCTCGAGTGTGGATGATTGTCTCCGACCTTCAACATCCATTCCTTTCATCCCCATTCTAGTGCTTAGCAACACTCCTGTACTTAGCCTGTCCTAACACTTAAAACTAAACTTCACTTGTAGTAAACAATGATGAAAAATCACTAAAGCAATCCTTTTGTTCACTGTGGTGACATTTCCTCTAATTAAATTTTCATCTCTGAAGGTATTTGGGCCTCTCTAGTCCATCTGGGATATGTTTGCCCTCAGCATTGCCTCAGGCCAAATGTATTTTTGTTGATACGCTGAACAGCATGATGTCCTCAGTGACAGTGGGTATTCCCCACTAGTGGTTTATTTAGAAGATTATTTCACCAGTTTCAAAGTACTTTTTCTGAAGTTTTTTTTCTTTTCTTTTCCTTTCTTTTTTCCAAAAGAGAGAGCAAGTGCTGAGTGCCCCCCAGTGCCCTCTCTTCTGTGAATCTGTGGGAGTTTATGTTCTTTTCAAGGAGTTTTTTGAACAGGCTATATGTAGACATATGATGTGTTAGAGGAGACTGTGCTTCCACAGAGGTCAAGAGCCACTTGAGGGACTTTTCCCTTCATAATACTTTTCTGTGGTTTAAGCATCAAATGCAATTAAACAGATTAGGGGAAACTGATTTGGGAAGGGAATTCTGACTCACGATACAAAGAAAAATAAAATGCTACATGTAGCAAGAGGCTTTGCAGGCCTCCTTTTATTACGCCATGGTAGGACGTGCCTGGCAGTAAAAAAGGCTTCCATCTCTTTTTACAATTCCTGTAGCACCTCTCTCGGCACTTGTCTCGGCAGCCAAATTGCAAAAGGTCATTTTTGCACACATGCACCAACTACTGCAGTGAAAGATATAGTTTATTGACTTAAAAAGAGAAAGGCATGGATCACTGCAAAATGTAATGGAAGTGTTTTCTCATTTCCATTCGGATAATAGAGGCCAGTGGGACAAATGTCTCCGTATTGGCTATGCATCATAGATGCTTTCCTAATTCTTTTGAGATTAAATAGTCTCATCCCAAAGAAGAGATTGCATGAGTTTTTAGTATAATTGTTGATTTGACTGTACTGCCGCTCTGATGTAATTTAGGAATATCATATTTCAGTAAAAGCTGAGGTTACATTTTCAAGGGAATCTGATTATTCGTTAATTAACATTCAGAAATAATTTTATCATACTGAGAGACCCGGGCAAAGGTAGCAGCCTTCATTACCAGAAACTAGCACTTTGCAAATTACTTCTCAAACTTCTTAAAACCCTAACACGGTCTCTGTTCCACCCCCCCCCCCCAACTTCCACACTGAAATAAATGTAAGGACAGCAGCTTGCTGTAAGGAAAGGACATGGAGAAAAATAGGAACAAGCCACCTGTGGATTAATGGCATTTTTGTGGTTAAAATTCATTAATTCTAAATAAAATCATGCTGTTTGGAAAGCAATATTAACGGCTTTCAAAGTTGTATAGTTTGAAATCTCCTTGCTGTGTAAGTCAAACCCGGTAACGTTTAAGGAGGTGCTTTCTGAGATAGGTTAAAAATGCTGGAATATCACAATGACAATAACAGGTTATTTAAGAGATCGTGAATGGTTTGGATGTCCCTATTACTTGGACTGTGTGTATCTTACTGTTGCACACCCCGACGAGGTGTACTGTCATTTCCACTTCTGCAAACAGAGTGAAAAATTGGGGTGTAGAAGTGACAAATTGGATCGATTACAGTGTTTTATGCTGACTTTGCACAGATCCAAATAAAACAAGTTAAAAAGAAAGTGGAGATCAGGACCTGTATTGCCCTAGTTTAAGGTTTCAGTCTTTGCTTTTGCACTACAAAGCCCACTTCTCTGTGACACCTGTATAAATGCAGAAGTCCTCTTAGGATACACCTGTATAACTCTGGATTAACCTCTAAATGAAATCAAAGTCTGGCAGTGGTGGGCAAACCCCCTGGCTAACCACTTCTATACCAGAAAGCTTGGAGAGACGGGGATGTTTGGTCTGGAATAGAAGTGGCTTGCTTCTGAGAGAATGCTCTGAAATTATTGCAATGACTGCCTTGGTAGTTTTGGATAAGTTCTGTTAAGGGTTGAAATACCGTCTTGGCAAGTTCTGAGAAGTTGTACGTTACCCTTCAGGCTTTTAGAAAAATTTTACCTGAATCTCTGGTTATACTTTCTGTCTCTGAAATGCTGAGTTACGCAAGAGGCGCTGAAATTGCGTTATAGAATATGTACAGATGCTTATCTGGACCTGGAACCTGTTCCTTTTTAGAGTTTTGTATAGTTCAAGGTACTCAGACTAACCAAGACGACAGCATATTCTATTACTGCATTTGTTCATTATATTCTTAAAACTACACTAGTATACGCTTCCATTCCGTACATGGAAACTACTCTTTTACTCACCCTACACAATGTAACTAACTCATGAAGGACAAATTTGCAGAGAAACAGGTCTCAGGGATTCCTTTTTGCAAGTGAAAAGGACAGTAGTTTTTCTTCGGCTAACATGGAAATGTACACAGCACAAAGCTAGCATTAGACAGAACAAGAACAGTTGCAAGAGCAACAGAAACCAAAATTGCATTATGAATTTATTTGAACTTGAAAGAATAGCAGCAGCTGTATCTCACAAGTTACAGGTACCTGTCAGCACTGTTAGGCTTAACACTTTATGTGGGGAGTTCAACCTACCTTTTGGTATCAAAGAGCGGTCTGTACTGACAAAAAACCCCTCCAGTTCCCAGAGCCCAAGCTGATGTCTCTCTGCTTATAAACTGAGCAAATGTACATGGATTAAAAAAAAAAAAAAAAAAAGAAAAAAAAAAGAAAAAAAGAAAGTTCTTATGTCTTTCTAGCAATAATTTCTAGAGCCATGTAATCCCATCTTGGGGCAAAATACTTGTTCAGATAAAAAATATTAGCAAACCAGAAGAGATTTGCATAAAAATCGAAGAAAAAGTGTTTTATGACTGTTCCATTCAGGTGATTTCTCCACTGCTTACAAAGAACTCTTCTAATAAGGATGCTGATCTGCTTTTTTTAGGAAAGCCTTAAGGAAATACAAGGACCTTCAGAACCTACATAAGAAGACACCTCATCCTTCTGGAATCTTGTCAAACACAAGGAAGACAAAGCCCTTTTTTTACTGGCTTGACGCAGCCCAGGTAGGAATGCACCTGGCACTGGATGCAGACAACAGCTGTCTCACCAGCATCCGTAATCTGTACTGGTGGCTTCCTGGCTGTACCTGTGTGCCCTGAATGCAAAAAAGCATCTGTTTCACATTTATTCATTTACTCAGATGGCATTATCTACATTACTTGCTACCTTTGGACACAAGACTCTCATTTATAATTCATAGTACACAGATGCTTACAGAGAGTAGAAGCTTTGGCTACATTACCTGTCACTCTTAGTATATTTTGTATTCATGGTGGGTAAATATACAAGTATAAAGCTGCCATATTGTGTATGACTATCTATAATGCATTAGCAAACAGTTGTTTGATCATTTATACTGTCATTCTTTGTGGTTGAAATGATGTTAGAATGAAAAATGAAAGAAACTATGGGTTCACTCTCCCTGGTTTTCTTTTCTTCTCTCTCTCTTTTTGTGTGGTGTTGGTCCTTGCTAAGTTTTTTGGAAAAGGAAGGTGATTTTGTCTTGTTTTGTTTCTCTTGCTCTTCTCTTTGTATGATTATCATTCAGTACTTGGTCAGCTATTCAGTAAGATCACCAGTGCAGCTGGCTTCAGAAGAAGATGCTTCCTATTCTTTGCTTTCATAGGCTCATAAATCCAGCCTGCTGAGAATATTAAAAAGAGAAAAATACTCAGGCAGGAATAAAGCATATCAAAAAGAGAAAGTGAATGTAACTGGGGAAACATTTACTCAAGATTACATATTAAGCAATTTACTCTTTAGTACTGAAAGAATAGAGAGAGAGAATATATTAACTGTACTTAACAAGAGCCCACTGCATCCATCAAATGCTGTTAAAAATGGCCATTTTTGAACAAGGAGAACATTCTGTATACCTCGTATTGTTTTTAAAAGGTATTTTTAGTGCAGTGAATATTAAAGAATGTCATTGTCCCTTGCCTGAGCTCCCACTCATTTTTTTAGGAGGGCAAATTTGCCAGAGATGCTTGACTTAAGAACCCATTAAAATGAAAATGTGCTCGGGAGCCTTGCAGGAATAGTGCTTGAAGACATGGGCGCCAAGCATGCTTGGCAGCCTGGAAAGCTTACAGAGCTCTCCTAACAGGAATGCCATCACATTAAAGAATTAGCATAGCCCCAGGCAACAGTCTTTTTTTTTTTTTTCCAGTAGATGTGAATGACATTTTGTATCTGAGGCACATTTTTATATATTCCTTATCCACACGTAAGTTTTTTATGACTATGTTAAAAAGCAAAAGGTTGGTTTGTTCCTGTTGACATTTGTTCCTATTCCTCTCTCTCTCTGGGCACAGCATCTCAAATAAAGCTCTGATGTTCATCTCTCCTTCCACAACTTTCTTTCTTCCTCCACAAATATTACTACCATCTCCTCCTCAGACTTTTTTTCTTTTTCTGCTAGGCAGAATCTGTTCTGTCATTCTTTCTAATCTCTACCAGATGCCACAAATTCAGCAAAACTCCCACAAAAATCTCCGTAAAGTCTTTTACCTTTCAAAAGTACCTCCAAATTCAGTCTTTGAAAATGCAGATAAAACATATTAATAAATACAGGAAGAATCTGAATATCAGTATCTGAAAACCTAAAATGAACTTCTCTTTTCACTGCCCCTAGCTTATGAAAATTGAAGTTGGAGAAAATTGGAGAAATAATCACTCAGTTACCTCATCAATCAAACCAGCAGCTTAGGCTGCTAATTATTCCCTGGTGGGGATACTTGAGAATTACAAATATTTGGCTCTACTGACCACTCACCACAGAAACTTCAGGTTATTGATTCCTCTACATGAAAATAATCCACCTAACTCTCAGTTTCTTTCTCTTGGGAAATCTTCTTGCATAAAGTTATCTGACAAAGAACATATAACCAAAAAATACAGCTCCTGAGAGCTAAGCTTCATAATATCCTAATGGACTCCATTTTATCCAATTGCTTTGTGTATTTGCAATGTAGCAAAAAAACCCAAACAAACGTTTTTTTCTCCACATTAGTTGAAAACTCTGCATAGAAGCACCTTTTATCTTTGTTCAGTAGGCTGCACAAAGCCTGAAAATGAGCAGTGGGGAGGCCAGGTCAGGAACCTGCAGTCATTTCTGGTTTCCTACATACATGTGGTAGAGTTTGAAATTGCTCCATCCTTCAGGCTGCTGCAAATTGTTCTTTCAGTATTTGCTGATCACAGCCAGCAGGCTAATCTCACTGCACCGATGGTGTTTATGTGGGGCGAGAACACAGCCATGACCTGGGTTTGGTGGCTTGTTTCTCAGTGAAACCCAGGAATGAGGAGTGCCAAAACTCCCCAGTGCCTGGGAATGGTTACTGTAAGTGTTTTGCAGAGCTGTGCCGGGAGAAGAATGAGAAGAAGAATGTTTCCATGCATGAGCTTCCTACAATTTGTCCCTGACAAACTCCAGATATAGATTCCCGTTTTAGAGACTGTGAACAGCTAAGAACAGAGAGTGAGTGAATTAGGTCAGAGAGCTGCTAAGCCACTTTGAGCGAGATCTCAAAACGTATGATTTTTAGGCGACCTTGGTAATTGCATGTAGGGGTCAAATGTTCGCGCTCTGGTTTTCCATCCACAATTCGACATTTCAGTGGCTATATTATACTTCAGGCTATCCTCCCAATTTTTCACCAAGCTCTGTTCCAGTTTTTAGCAATTGCATCCTAGATACCTGAAGCTTCTTGCTGCGTGACTTTGGAAAGTTGGTATCGATGTTATTAGCATTAATTTCTCTTTTAAAGCATGTAGGAAAACCTCACTGCTAGTCCCTAAAAATATCTGTTGCAGGAGGTATTTTTTCCCCGCTCACAATGGACGCCTGCCGAACACTCAGAATCTGGTATCATAACTTTCATGGCACAGAGCCTGAGAATCCTCATACATCACAGCAGTCTTAAAATCCACGGCAGCTTAAATCCATAAACACTCAGTAAAGACAGTTACAACAGATTTTCACACTTCCATAAAAAATGCCCTGCACAATTTTTATTTTTTTATTTTTTTATTTTTTTAGGAAAGCCCTCATTGCCTCACTGTTCTAAGGCCACTTTGGTATGAGGATTTGTTATCTCGGCTGACAACTGCATTGAAGCCTATAATAAGAATTTCCTTCTTTTGCTCTAACAAGTAAATTCCCTGTTTTCTGAGAATCCTCTCTAGGAAGGCAGTGCTGAATGTGTATCAGACTTGAAAAGAAAGCCTATCTACGCTACCATTTTTGCTTTTTATTTTTCTGATTTGCAACTCAGCTCACGTCCAGCTCAAAGAAGCAATTCTGCGTTGAAAATGCTGCAGCTGGTTTCCTCCAGTGCTCCCCCTATTCATAGCAAGGGAGGCAGTGGTGGGCTTACGCAAGATCGGTTTAAATGAGAAATCAATACTGGTTCCTCAGTTCCTACAAAAGAGCTGAACTGGGCTGGATTGGCTCCAAGGAGAAAAAAGGAGTTGAGTGGAAAAAACTGGCTGCCAGTGGGATAGGTACTCTGCTGCATATGAGGCTGTTTGGGTCTCTGCCACTGAACCCATCACAAGAAGTCTGAGATAACCTGGCTTACCTCCTACCATCTGTTTTTGACTGGACGATAAATATTGGAAAAATAAAAGTTGGAAGCATTTTTTCCCTAGGCATGTATTAGCTTATAAATACATAAATGTTTCTGTTCAGCATCAGTAGGAATTTGTACTTTGTACTGTACTAACCAGTTACAAAAGGGATTGAAAACTTGTTCTGCAGATGAAAAGTGGAATCATTGGTGTGATTCCTTGTTCTACAGCTAAGGAGAAATATGTGATCTAATTAGCAATTCCATCAGACATTGCTCAGTGATTGGAACTTAGTTTCACAGGGTCTCACTTGACAAGACTCTATTTAATCTCTTGTATTTAAATTTTCTGTGGAATAAGTCTCAGGAAAATTCACATTTCTGAAATCTGCGCCTGCGTGCTATTTTATTGAAATAAAAGAAAAAACAATGAATACTGAAAAACCTGTAATAACTTCATTGTTGTGTTTTGCTGGCTGGTCAGTCGGTTTGGTTCTTTAACCCCTACTAGTAGCGTGCAGAATGCAGAGACGTATGTTTTAAACTGTCTTTAGACTTTCTGTCGTTATTTAGTAATACAACGCACCAAATATGGAAGAAGGATATTTTTACAGAAGGTCCTTCCTGCATTGAATTCAGATTCATGGGGACCTGCTGTTCCCCAAGTAGTTCCAGAACTAGAGAGGCAAAGGGTGAATTCTCATATGGGGAAACAGACAAGATATAAACCCTAACTTTTCTTTTTTAAATCCTTTGTGATTGGATGTTCACAAAGCTTTATAATACTGCTATAACCAGTGCATCTGACTGATGGTTACAGGTAGGGAACTCTGGGAAGAGAGCAAAAGAAATCGTTCAACATCAGGCACAAATGGATGTGAACTGGAAGGAGCCCCCACTAAGTACAAAGAGAAAAGATGGGTTCTAAAACCAGGAAGGTAGCTGAGGAGAAAGATTTCATATTAAGATCATTGACATTTAACACACTTGATTGAAACACGAGCATCTCTGTTGTTTAGACAAATGGAAAATAGTTGTTCTCCTAAGGTCTACAGCTAAATCTAGTGAACAGTCAAATGCTGCCTGAATGAAATACTGCAGACTCTCTTGGTGTGTTTTTGAGGTCGGTTTGAATACAGTAAAGATGGCTGTTCATGCTCTTCATTCTGACTCTTGCACAGTTTATACAATTTTAATAGCTCTCCCAGCCTCGAGATCTTAAGGTTTCCTATGGTGTGGTAAAGATCTGCTTAGAATACTAACAAAGCTATCAGCAATCGTACCTTGAGCCAATCTTGTAGGCTTTGCTTATGTAATTTGGTTTAGTAGTCGTTGTGATTACTTGTGTGATCAAGGCAAGTAACGCTTGTACTTTTTGTGTATTGACAACGGTATCATTATTAATGTCTTTACAGTATTTCCTGTATGGGAGCATGGGAAGTCACACACTGTGAACTATGGAAAGAATGGAGCAATGTGGTGATACTCAGAAAAAGGTGAGGAGTGAACAAAGGGGAAGGAGGAGGGGAAGAGAAGGGAAAGGAGGGGGTTTGTGTCTTAGAAAGCCATGTTTCACTACCTCAAATGCACAGGGAAAAGAGAAGAAAACAGTAATATATCAGATCTGAGGTTCTTTATCAGTCATCACACCTGAGGATTATTTGGTAATTCTACTCCCAATTTTATCTGTAAATGCATGTTAACCCTTTTGGTTTGGGGCAAGCAGGAGAATGTGCCTTAAGCTATCATTTAATACTTCAAATTATTCTGAAGTATGTTGTGGCCTGTGTGTCCACACCATAAATTGAAAGATTGTGTCTTCAGTTTCTAGATGGCAGTTCTCCTATGATCTTTCTCTGCATAATCCTTCCCAGATTAAAGTAATGATTAAAAATGAAAGGACAGAAAAAAGGGTTCCATAGTTTCTTCTTATCTCTTTACATTTAAAGTCTGTGTTGTTTCTGAATATCAACTGACCTATGGGTTCACAGGTCCCTTATGTACTTACAAGGCTAAGCCAAAATCTTTTAAAGCACAACAGTGTCTTTATATCAGCAAAAATAATTTAGATCCCCTCAACTCCATCTATTCTACTGGCACATAGCTTCTTTTTCCTGACACGTCACAGAAATTTCACCTTGCTAATATGAGCTTGCATATGCTCCCTATGAACACCACTTTGTCCAACAGTAGAAGTATTGTTCATAGGTAAATACAAGCATCACTATGTATGAAATTATGTATATTCCTACCTACACATGCAGGATTTGCTCCACTGTCTGGTTCAGTATTTGCTAGGTGCATGCTGGAGCTGGATTGGTACCCAGAAAGTCTCAGATACAAGACAGTTTTGTGAAATCATTGGATGGCTTATCTCGCTCAGCACGTCGACACCCGTGAACCAACACTGAACACTTTTGTGCTGGATAAATATCACAGGCCATCTCCAGTCACATGTAATGAATACTGCCTTTCTCTAGCAACTAGTAAGTGGGTTTAGAACTTTACTAAGTTTTATTTTTCTTAATGGTCACCACTGTTAGGCTGCTAATCCATTCTGTGATAGTTGCAACAGGTGTAGTGAACAATATTCTGCGCTGACTTTGCTTCTTTGTCAATGATGGCCAATAAAACTCCGTGTTCTGTAGTCTGGAGCACTGTAATCGGCTTTTTACAAGCTGCAGTGTGCCATCTATGTGGTCTGGCCTTTAAAATATGTTTTTCATTCTGTTAGAATGTTAATCAGAGATCATGGGAAAGTTTTTGTCTCCTCCTTAATGCAGAAAGTTCTTAATGTCTTACCACACAGGTTTTGTGCCACCCAGGTGCAGGGTAGCTTGAGGATGCTGTCCACTATTCAGAAGCCAGGCATTTTCCTCTTTACTATCACATTACTTTCTACTGCATAAGCACTGAACAGTGACACCCAGTATGTTTTTGGTCCTGTTTCCTGGTTTCACTTATTGATCTGAATCGGTAGCTATCGTTACTTTGATCCCGTTCGGCTGTTCTTGCATTTCTTCAGGTATTTCTTAATGGTTCAAAGAGATACTTGAAAGAGCTTCACTATAAAGTGAAATCTTAAATTTTCACGTGGTCCTGTTTCTAATAAGTGAATCTTTAAAATCTCTACAACTATATGTGTTTGCCAGAGTTCCTAATATAATTATGTGTTTATCCATTTTCTGTATTCTGCACAGTTTTTCCATTTCTTACTACTAAAGTAAGTATTTCTTGAGACGCTGTAAATTTGGTTAGTTTTGCCCACTCCTTGTTGCCTTCTGCAGATAATTGACTCCTGCGTTCTTCTACCCGGTTCCATTTAGAATTGTAGGATCTCAGAGCCCACCAAAATTCACTATGTTTTAGAAATACTTGAGTTGCTAAAAGTAAGGTTATAATTGAGGTACTCAGGTTCTAGATTGCTCTGCTGTTTTAATAATGTTACTGTTTTGCCAGCGTATCTTAAAATTTAATTTTTATTTACAAATTATGATCAGAAAGCTGTGGCTATCAGCGAAATCTCTAAAAGTAAAAACTCTTGAGGGAATATCAATTCAAACCTGATGGCTACTGGCTGGTATGCAAGTGCTGTTATATTATGCAGGCTTCAATTTGAAACTCGTTTGACTTCCACAGGTTTACCTGGTCCGGATCCATGGCTGCCTGCTTAGAGGACTGCGGTACAAGTTGCTGAAATCCTAACTTTATTTGCCTTCTTCACAGTTAGTCTGGTTGGCCAAGAAGAAGATGAATTTTTACTTCACCGGAAACTTTCTACACTTGAAAGCTTGCTTGCTTCCTTCATTTCTTTCTTTTTTTTTTTTTTTTTTTTTTTTGGTGAACCCAAAGCTTCTGGTATCTGTAGACAAAGGAAATCAGATTGTCCTTCATACGGAGAATCAAAGGCTTCCATGGCTCACGGGTGCCAACTGGCTGGGCTTCCTCAGACTTTCCCCTCACAAAGAATTTTAAGGAGATTTATTTTCAAGCAAAAGTAAAGCAAAATGAAACAGCAATCCTAAAAAGGTACAATGGCCTGTCAGTTTAAGAACTATACCTGCAAGTACAGGAGTATTTTTGTATTTTGGGAAGGGCAGGCAAGTGATGTCCTAAGGTCAAGAATAGAGACATAATCTGACATAGCATTAGCACAAAATTTGCAGTATTTTAGGGTGCATTTATATTAATTTCACAAGTGCAGATATGCACCTTAAATCTCTAGCATTTCAATGACTGAAAAACAGAGGGAGATAAACATGAAAAACCAAACCAGTAAGTTTGAATATAAATCAACATTTTGAAAAGACCAAGAATTATTTTTATATTTCAGATAGCAGAATACTTTCAGTCATCAAAGAGAATAAGAGAAGATAAAAAAAACCAAACTCACACTAAATAAAAAATATTCCTACAACGAAGAGAGAGAAACAAAGACAAGAATAATGACATAGAATGATAAGGACCTCGTGAAATTTCATATCATACTTATTACTTATAGATTGTGTTTCCCACTTTCATATATTATGATGGGAAAAGCCATAGATAAAGATATAGCTTATAATCAGCACAAATGATTGCCATCTACTTTTAGGACAGGAAAAAATAACAAAATTGATAGAGAAATTTCATATAATATTAAAAGCTGAACTATTGTTACTGCCTTAATATAGTATAAAATGAAAGACTGTGATGATGAGCTAGTGACTAGTAACTTTTGAGAGTGATAATATGTTGGTAACGTGGAGATTAAATTACTAATTTTCCTTGGAGACAAATGAAACTGAATGGGAAGTTCATGGACCCAAGCTGTTCTCTGTGAATACGGTCCTAGGTGCCGCAGGTCTCCCAGGGAGCAAGCAACACAGCACAGGGGCTTTCAAATTTTGACATTCTAGAATTTGCCAATTCCGTATCTGATTGATTGGACCCAGGTGGGGGGTGTGTGAAGGTGTGAAAGACTGCAGTTTTTGTGGGAAGATGTTCCTTTTTCTATTCAGCGAATCACTGCAAACATTTTTTCTACTGGAGAACTGTTCTATAAACAATTTTGTCACCATGACCGGATTGTGTAGAACATCCTGGAAGGCACTCTTTGTTTGTCTGTAAAAAATGCCTTCTGTCGGATTGGAAGATTCAGACTGCGGGTATAAAAGGAGCTGCTTTTTATCCCTCAGTTTCTGTCTTACTGCCATTAGTTGTGATTCTGTTCATAACAGTTGTTGTCTAAGGCTTGCCATGCTTTCTGATAGCTTTGCCATTAGGTCTTTTGGAAAGTGTGAGTTATGGAAATGCTTGTTCTGAGTTTCCATGGTTTATATCACGCACAACTGTGAAGCTAAAGACAATGTCTGGTGTGGGGGAGGAGGGAAGGGGCTGAAATATAAAAACGTTTTCTTTGCTGGCAGGGATGAACTCCTCTATAGATAAAATGCACACAGCACATGTATCAGTAACTACTAACATCAGTCTGAGGAGTTTTGATTACATCTGTGCCCTTTTGACTTTGTCTATGTTTTAAATTGTAAATGGTCGTATTGTTTACATAAATACTGCAAAATCAGCCCATTCGATGGAAACCTTCGTTCCATTTATGAAGGTTTGGATTATTTACTTTTAAATGTATAAATCTCTTAACGCTTTCAAACTAAGAACTGAGCAACAGATACATAGACCCATTGATGCTCGCTTTAGCAAACATCATCTCAGCTATAATCCTTAATCAATGCTTTAGCTTCTAGCCCTTGCGACTCGCCAGTGTGTGGAACTTGCCCTCGGTGGGCCTGATTACCAATTAGGGAACAAGAAACATATGCTCCGAATCACAGTTCAGTTTACTGAAAATGTTTGAACACTGACATCAAATACTAGTGTATCTACAAATGTGTGCATAAGCTTTTTCTAATCTCTCAGGACATTAATTACCAGGTCTTCGGTCTACTTTAGAGCTAGACAGACACTGAATTATCAATGGATTTTGAACCATCTGTGAACCGTATCACTGGGAGTTTTGAAACATTCAAATCGAGTGTGAAATTTCATCAAAAGACATAAATGCACTACTAAAGGATGAACATTTATTAGCCTGATGTGACATGTAATATACAGGTGGGCATGACAAAAAGCATTCTCCCTTAAAGAGCATTCTGTGCAGGAGCAATGGCTCTAATATGTCACTGCATGTGATGCACCCTTCCGCTGTGTTTTTATTTTCCAAGTAAGCAAAGAAGAACAAACCCAGTATTTCCCTAGAACATGGACACGAGTTTATGTCCAAAGTACTACTTTAAATATGGGAGATACACTAATGAGTATGCAATTAGCAATAGCTGTAATATTAAAACATGTCTATTTTAGGAACACTAAGAAGAGCATCTGTCTGTCTTCATAAAGTAAAATGCAAGTACTATTTCCTCGAGAATAATGAAATCCATTATGGTAAATAAAAAGGAAAGTAAAACACCATTATCAGTGGTGGTGGTGGGAAGCTTAGATCAGCCCTTTGCTCTGAACCAGCTGTTGCCATCCCAGCCAACCCTTTTGCAGTACAGAGGCAACAGGAACATCAAGGTAAGTGATGTTTGGGTGACATTTCCTTCAGAAAGGCAGTGATTCTTGTACTAAAGTCTTACGACAAGGAATTAGCATAGCTCTAGTTGGTTTTTTTTTTCCTAATGGTTAATTACACTCAATTGACTGTATTTATGGTATGAAATTGTCTGGCTTGAAGTCCATCTGTTTAAGCTTGTTACATCTGTGTTAACAGAAGAAACAGGCCACATACAGATACCTGCTTTTCTTACAAGCATGTTGATGCTCAGGTTGTTTACCAGCTCTTTTAACATCTAAGTCCACCTTGTGGACTCTGGTAACATTTCAGACAACACTCAGGTTTTCAAACTTGACATTCTACGCCATATGGTATGTATGATAAACTCTCCAAATGCTCATAGCATTCCACAGATAATGGGAAATTCAAAACCTAATCTAAACCAGAAGCTGTGAGGCTCTCTTAGAAGTACTTCCAAAGTGGACATTCCCTTGTCTGTCTCATCAGTAAGGCCTGACAGAAGACAGTTGGCCTGAGAGAGACAGGAAAAAAAAAAGAATGTATTTGTGTACTACACCACTTCAGATCCAGGAAACCTTATCACAGACTGAGGTATAGAAGATAGTCAGCCAGGGAATCCAAATTAGGGTAGTTTCATACCCTGCAGTTTGGGACTTCACAAGCAGTCCTGCTGAAATCATTGCTACAGTGAAATACTGATAATTATTTAGTTCCAACAGTAAAATCTTTAACACAGATTAGGATCAGTGCATTTGGCTTTGATACCAACATGTTAACTCTCTTTGTGGACAGGGATGATTTTCTAAAGAAGTGTCAAGTGGTCATAAAGTACACAAAGAAAAAGGTGACTACTGTTTAAATGTGTTTAATGGAAAAAATGGCATTTGCCTATCATTTTTACTTTGCCTAAAGAAATATTCATAGCACATTTTAGACTTGGTAAAATTAATTATTTCTGTAAGTACTAACATGTTAAGTTATTAAGGATGACTA
Source organism: Ceryle rudis (assembly GCA_033439905.1). Taxonomy (NCBI): domain Eukaryota; kingdom Metazoa; phylum Chordata; class Aves; order Coraciiformes; family Cerylidae; genus Ceryle; species Ceryle rudis. Next base: position 67,429 of record JAAGNO010017912.1, read on the forward strand.
AACTTAATCAAAACATTTTAAACCCTTTTATTGCACATTTTTTACTTATCAAGGTATGACTCCATCAGTAGCACGTTTATTCCTTCACAAGTAGAAGAACTGCCTGCTGGTGAGCACCAAGAACTCCTTACATGCTCCTCAGTTCACTGCAGAATTCCCAGCACGGAAATGCTAGAAAACAAAACACTTAAAAGCTTCCTGCATTCCAAGCCCTAAGCCAGTGGACTGACTGATGTTTTTAGTGACAACAGTGGGCACAGAGTGAAGGGCTTAGATGCAAAACTTGTTTTTTTCAAGCTGCTTCAAAATTGTTCAAGGAACATCTAAAAACGAAAACACAGAATGACAAGTGATATCTGAAAATGCAGGTATGAGGGCAGGCAGATGAGATTACATTTTCAAAACCATATAGTGTCAAAGTTTCTGCTGTTTTAAATGTTGGTGGAAGTTGATTACCCAAATGCTTTAATTTCTGGAAATTCCAGACATTAGTTGTCAATATAGGGTTAAAGCACAGCTCGATCTCCTCTCATGGATGCACCTCTTTCCTTACAATTGCAATTTTTCGTGATCTAAGGGCACGGTTAGGAAATAATTTCAAACAGAAGGAGCTTAAAGATTTCTTCCCATAGAATAGTTTTGCTGTGTCTAGGATATTTCCACAAATTTCTAAGAGAGTCAGTATTTGAATAGAATATCAATTAGTTTTTCTTTATCAAATTATAACTCACAGACTAGGCAGTTGTGGATCTTGCAGAATTTGGGTTAGGGTTGTAAAGGCCCTTTAAAGGCCCAACCCCTCTGCCATGAGCAGGGACATCAACTAGGTGAGGATAGTAAGGCTCAAAAGCGACACTGCAATAAGCAAACCGTACCAGTTTCATTTTCAGCTCTTCCTTGACTGTTCTACCCCAGATTTTCAACTCCAGTGGACGCTTCTCAGTAGGAATAGAACTTGTCTCGCAGATATGATACACCTTCTTACTAAAATAATGCTCTGAATTTTAGATAAAAGCTTTGCATTATAAATGTACAAAGCATTCTGCCAGGGCATGTAATAAATCTGCCTTCAAATATCACTCTGATGTATAATGTATAACAAAAAAAAAAAAAAAAAAAAAAAGAATAGAACCATTTTAAAAGAAATAGGCACTTTTTTGTCTTACTATCTTTTAAATCTTTCCTAACCCTTCAAAATGTGGATGGCCAGTTCCCAGTCAGAACTAGGAAATTGGCTAAGCACTGCACTTCCTGACTTTAACAGGGATCTTTAAATAACAAAGATTAGCCACGCTTAAAAAAAACAGAGAAAAAAATACTTTCTTTTATTGAGTACAATGACTACACTCATTTCACGGTGAAGTCATCCCTTTATCTGATAGTTCATTTACTGCCATTCCTTTCAAAATGTCACACTTTAAAAATATAAGAAAAAAAAAACCTGAGGTGATCCCGTGATGGCTTTCAGATACCATACTCTTGAGAGATCTTTTATCTTTTTTTCTTCATACTGAACACGCAGGGCTTTTGTTTCTGAAGGTATTTGCAGGCAGGCTTATTTCTCATGTTAGAAAAGCCATGGAATTAAAAAAAAAAGTGGACCATAACCATCTTTTCTTAATGTTGGAAAGCTGCATTTGAGATTCACCTCTGCCCCTCTGTGAACATGAGTTTGGGGAATTACTGTATTAAAAGGAAAAGAGAAAGTTTTACTTTCTTAATATAGTACAATTTTGTTTCCAGCAGCAAAATAAGATAGGATTTCAGAGGGAGTTTGAACAGGAACTAAGGGATTGAGGCAATCAAAGCTGTTTAATTCCAGAGAAGCTGGAAATCAGTTCTACCAGAATATTTTGTTGTTATCCACATTGTTCTTATACAGAAGTTCTAAAGCCATAAAATGTCACAGCCCGCTTTTCCATTTTATGAAACAAAATAATTATTCATAAAAATGCACTTCTGTCAAACATCCGGTTTGTTGAAAATTGAGCACAATTTATGTAGCCATACACCTATTACAACAACAACCTAGGAAACAGTGATGCTGAAGAATTATAGACATGGTTTTGTACCCTCTATGTAAGGAATTATTATGTTCACAAGCAGCCCTATTAATATAGATGGGATTACTCGTGTGAATAATGACTCCTGTGTAAGCCAGGCCTACAAAATGAGATCATGTATGACTTCCCCACACAGGGAATCTATTACAAAATCAAAAATCGCAGGAAGTTTACTGCTTTGCTTGCAGGATTAAAATTCTTGCCATGGTGGTAAGATGCAGAAATGGGAAAAGGAAAAAAAGAATGTAAGGAAATAGTCAAACTCGGGTCTTCAGTTCTTATTTGCAGGCATAGTGCCATTTTCTTTCACTGAAGCACTTTCATTAGTAGAGAGTAACAGATGATAAAATCTGCAGAAGTTACTGAGATCTTAATGAAGTAAATTTTTGACTGCATTTTATTTTGTCACCGTTTTGTTTCATTTCCCATTTTCCCTATTAGTATAATAAGCCACATGGAACTTCCCTTTTTAACACTCGTAGGGAGGAAAACGGAAAGAATTTGCTATTCTAATATAATATACAATTCATTGTATGCATTAAAATATGCATGTCCTCTACTTCAAAAGGCAGTTTTTGAATGATTCATGAAAAAAAGTAATCTACATCAATAAAAAAACAGCTTTGCAAAATTCACAGGAAAACACGTTTTGGAATGTGCAGAATGGCCAGAAGAACTGACGTTTTCATTCTCTCCATTCCCCCTTCTCTTTTTTCATTTTCTACTCCCCTACCCCTAACATTTCTGAGAGCGTATACTAAATCTTTTATCTTTAATTTTATATTGTCTGTATCTAATATGCATGCAAGTTCTGTGTGCATTGTAATCCGTAAAAATGTTATTTATAAGAATTGCAACACCAGCAACCTACATCAAAGGTGGAACTCAACCGATGAAGTAAATTTTCTCTATGAAAATGTGCAGGATTTCTACAAATATTAATTTGACAATAGAAGATAAACCAAACAACCTGAAGTCTAAAGCCAAGAGACTGACACCGTCAGCTGACATTCACAAAAATTGCCAAGTTGTGCAAGAAAAGCAGGTGGTGTCCCACGCTGGCCTTCAGTTAATCTGAAGAGTCCTAATACCCCTGGCTATTGACAAACTTAGTTCATCACACAGTGTCATTGCTTTCGAGGAATACAGACTTTCCTATCGCTAAGGTTATGACTTCACCTTGTGAAAAACTCAAACTGCTATCATCTCCTCTGGCTATTATTTAATTTAGCCCTTGATAGCCAGTTATTGTTATATTATCAGCCAGTGTTCTTCTCCCACTTTTTGCTTCTAGTTTCGTAAGAATTTGTCAGTACAAAGCTTTCCTTTTCTGGATTACCCTCTTACCAGAACAGGAACTATGACTTCCCAAAGAAAATTCAGGCAATTCAGTTCAGAAACATTTGCATTGAAAGCAAATCACCGGCTTTTTGTATACGTAGGAAAAATAAGTCAGCAGCTAATAGAAAAGACTGCAAATTAATATTACGTATTATTAACCGGCTTATTGCTGATCTTCAAAATATCTCTTATTCATACTGGTTTTATTTCCTTAGCAGAGTACATAAGGTAAACTCCCTAGCAAGAGACTCTTAATCATGTACATGTTTGAGATGCCTAGAATAGTATCCATCTGATTGCATTCTATAGTCTAATTGTAGTCAACGGATGCCCTTAATAGCATTTGCCGACTGCAAATTTTGCCTTATGGTACTTTACATGTAATCTTAGCAAACAAAATCAGTGGCTCTTCCTGTTTAATTCTGAATAATGCTCTTTGCATAATATGTTTGGGGAAATTCATCACATGAATATTTCTTTGACTGAATACGTTATCCTAAATAAATTAGGATATATATGTGTATTTACCATAAAAGTAGAATATGCTTAAAATGGGAAACATCTAAAATACAAAAGGAACATTTCATGTGTGTACTTGTTGCATATTCAGTGCAGAAGGTTAGCATGTTCCTCACAACGAATGCTTTGCTCCCTTCCCTGTTCAGATTGAGAGGCTGCAGAAATAGGGTTTGAACGTGTAAACTATTGTCTACGTGAATTACTGTTAACGCTATAGAAGCGAGAAGTCCCAAAAAGTGAAGATTTAAAAGATTTATTTCTTGGACTTGGAAGGTTTTTTTATGTATTTATTTTTTAATTCAAGTCAGATTTACATCTCTTATCCACTAGGACACTTGTTATGCTCTGACAGTATAAAGAGACCAGTATGTTAAATAAGCAATGTGAAATTACATTTGCGCAAATGAAAATTAGAACCAGAGTATCTGATGGGTCTGGTTCTGATCATTTACACCAGTGTTACAGCTCTGCAGCCCAAGTTTAATTAGCAGTGTTAATCATGATTGATCAGTCTCATGGAAGTGGGGGGGGAATTGCATTCTCTTTTCCAGTGACTAAGTCTTGGAGCCAGTGAGATGGTAGAGAGATGTGATCAGCTCCCTGATTTTAAGGCCAGGCCTGACTCCAATGAAATTGGAAGCTGCTGCCAAGGAGCTTAGTGTTGTCAGGTCCTGGGCATGGTGCCACTGGAAAATAGCCACGTTGGATTTCTGTTCTGCTGTCCCAACTCACCCCACGTGTTGGAAGGAGGCATGGAAATGCAGAGCCCAGCTGTAGTGCAGATGCATCAGCTCAGATGCCTGCTCTCTGGAATATTTGTTTCTGGGTTATAGCACAAAGGGACTAAAACCCAGCTTCTGAATCTGCTATTCTAAAACAAGTAAGCTTATTAATGGAAAAGGAGTAGCAAAGTTAGACAAAAGTGGATATAGAGTGGATGCTCAGTATACAGAACTCCAGACACTCAAGCAAAAAATTCCCTGTGCAGTGAATGGAAAGACGCGGTCTAATAGGGAGCTGAATGCAGAGCTGGAGTCGCACCCAAGTGAACCACCCCCTGTCTGCTCCAGCCCACAATTGCCACCAGGATTTTCTAGAAGGGATGGATGAAAGACACCCTTTCTTCCATCATGGGACACTTTTTTTGGTGTCTGTATTTCTTCATACCTAGTACCGGTAAAATAAGTTTATATCCCATTTTTTATGTAAAATTTCATGGTTTTCATCGGATTGACCTAAGTTTGTGTGATTTTTAGAAGTCCTTTTTAAATTCTTACCTGCAATTTCTTTGATTATAGGTTTACTGTGTTTTAATTACAAATACTAAAAGAGGACTTGGAACTGCAAGCAACCCTTTTAGTTTGTTTGGTATTTTAATAACTTATACTTTCCAATTAATTCCTTAGTAGGAATTGCTTGAATTGAATGAATAATTTTTGTTTTCTACTAACCAACATTTTTCTAATGAAAGAAAATTGAAAATTTCCCAGACGGTTCTAAATTTAAACAACTTAGCTTTACTGTGCTTGCACTTCTTTTGTGTCTGTCTTCTTCAAAGACTGTACCAAATCAGTTTACAGAAAGAAATACTGGAAAAAATATCAAACAGTAGTAGAATGGTGGAAAATAATAATCAAATCAACATTTCAGACTCCACTGACTAATACACGCAGCCTAAATCGGAGACTCAGAGGCAAACTCTGTTTATCAGACCACCACTCCCCCAACCTGCCCCTCATTATTTATCTGATCATTTATTTGGGAGAAAGTTTAAGCAGAAATGAAGTTGTGACTTTGTTATGTAAGTGTCGTTGGTGTCATGATGTGCACTTCCCACCAACAGCTTACACAAATAAGCAGGATGAAAAACGTTAACTTAAGACGCCTTTTGTATCATAAGGTTTTATAAGCAGATTTACACACTGCGTCTGTAGTTTGCACGCTTATTCCTATGTCACATCCCACGGCCAATCCAAATTAGTATCAACGGCAAGGAAAAAAGAACACACACAATATAAAATTGCCGATAAACCATTATGACACGGTGAGGAAGGTTTCTGGCGGCCCATCCTGCTTGCTGTTTTGAGTAATTAAAAAATTTAGCTTCGGACATGGCCACAGATGTTCCAGGCTCATGATATTCAGACCCATCTTTTTACTTGAACAGTTTCTGCAGGTCAGTTTAGGCTCCCAGCCAGACATACAGCTCCCACCCTTCTGAAGAGAAAACAAATTATCTGCATTTACAGTAGGCTTTAAATTTGCCAGAAAGACTCAGCCTAATACAAAAGGTCAGGGAAGGAAGGATACTCTCTGTAGTTACAGAAGCTTTTGACATAGTAGTTTCTCTTCACAAAAGAGTGATCCTTTGATGATACTTAGAAACGAAAAATGCTACCAGTTTGCTACCAGAGCATAGCATTCTTAATACTGAATTTCAGTATTGAATTGCCAGACATATATATGTAGTCACGAGGTATTTGGGGGAAAAAAGGAAAAATAAAAAAAAGAAGCATTATTATGGAGCCAAAATAAGAGTCAGTATACCCTAAGGAGCTTGGCATCTTGTATGAACTTATGCATCAGCATCCTAAGGCAAACTGTGTATCAAAAATTATTGCTAGTGACAATGAACAGCTCCAACGATGACTCAAGGATGAAGCAGTAAGTGTCTACTGAATGAAAAAAAGACTCCAGGGGAGCCAGAAAGGAGAGAGAAGAGTGAGTTTTAAAATAAAGGGGCAGAGTCAGCACTGAGAAAATAAAGATAGGAGAACAAAACCCAAATAGTTTTATGTTTTCTGTACACACAAAGCTTATCCTTTCAGTAGTAGTCACTTCAGTCGCTACCAGAAGGGAGAATGTGCCCACTTTCAGGCGAACCCATCTGCCCTAACACCTCTCTGGGCTGCTTGGCTCTCTGCTGGTTTAAGTCTAGTATGACTTTACTGCCAGGATCACAACTTGTGCAAGACAAACTAAGAAATTTAGTTCTGAAGGAAGTAAAAAGGCACCTTGTGGAATTTTTAGCAGGACATAACTGTCTGATACTTGCTGACTGTCACTGGAGTTACTGTATATGCCTCAATACTCTTGGAAAACCACACAACCATAACTCCCTAGGCATCCAACTACCTGAAAACATTTGGTTCTCAAACCCTAGAGATATTTAAGAGAGAGATTCAAGCAGACTCGGTGAGTAACTTAGAAATCAGGAAAAAAAAAAAAAAAAAGGTCACTTAACTTTCTTAGCAGATTAACTTTTTCCTTATGGTACATCCTATTGCACAGACGTTTCCGAAATAGCTTACTATACCTGATACACAGAAAATTATGATTGACTTAGAAGAAACATGCTTTAAAAAATTCAGGACAAGATATTTAGGCTAATAACATTTCTGAACAGCTTGTTTGGGAGAAATGTACTTACTTGTACACATTTGGCAAGCATACTATATTGCATCTACACGAAAAAAGAGAAAGAACAAGCAAAGCGTTACATGATATTAAATAAGATCAGATGCTGTTCTTGAATAATGCATTCAGCTACACTTGTTCCAATTCAGAACTGAAAAATAATTATTAACATGCTATATTTAAAATATGAAATATTTAACCAAACTTAAACAAGAAGATGTTAGCAAAGAACGACTGATTTCACAAAGCCCTTGAAAAGAAAACCATCAGAGAAAAATGAACAAAATAAACCTGAGAATGACAATTAAGAAATCTCACTGAGAATACAGGCAACAGAGCACAAAACGGTGTACGCCAGATTGATCTATTTCGGTCTATACAGATGCTTACTTTATGACATTGTTCTTTTAAGTATTAACCCAGTAAGTAATCTCCACATGACAAGAGTCCTGAAGCTCATCTGGGGCAATGGTGGCTATTCTGGCAGATGAGGACAAGCAAATGTTAGGCTAGTATCAGGAATGAGGACGGCCATTGATCAGCCCATGCTGGAGCATGATGGCATGTTATTCTGGTTACACTGCCCATCAGGGCAGGAAGTGACAAAGTGCTATAAAAAATGAGAAATATTTCTTCTTCTAGAGAAGAAAAATCTTATTTTCAAGGCCTTTATGTAATTGCCTACTTCATAAATGCATTTTTGCATAGCAAATATCAAATGCGAAGTACCCCTGAAATTCCATTAAGTTGTTACAACTTCAGGATTAGAGGAATATGCAAAGGAATTACGTTATTTTTCTTTTAAAGCTGAATGTTCCTGCTTAGCCAGCCATGAGGAAGTTATCTCTGAACATTATCAGTCATACAGAAAACCCTGACATGCCAGACTCTCTTCTATTCATCACAGCTGCACAAACTTGAAGGTAGAGATTTAGGATTTAGCTCAACTTTCTGGAGGACTGCACATTTTCCCATTCCTAACTATCATTTATTTTATGAAATATAATTGAGATAAATTTCTGACACTACCCTAGCCACCTGGTGTATTCTAGTTGGCTGACCTGTGCAGGCCGTGTACTCACGATGATGGAGCCTTTAAAACAGCTACATGTTTTAAAAGCTTTCTATATAGATTTGTCTAAGAAAATTCTCAGTAGCTAGTTTTCCAACTAACTTTAAATGTGTATTGCAAGGTAGGACCTGCGTATGATCCAAATCTCCAAATTATTTTTCTTTTTGATAAAGAAAAAAGTAAGATTGCTTGTGTGGGGTAGATGAAATTAAGTATGAATTAATATTTCAGTGATACAAATCAGATTCTTCACGTATTTTTGGATACAGGGAATTTTTTTTCATAGGAAGTTTAGGAAATTCCTCAACTTGTTTCTTTAGAAAATCTGTGTTTTGATTACCTCTTACAAAGAGTTATATCAATATGCCAATCTTAACAGGGTGCACACCGTCCCACTCATTGTATCTTATTCAGCAGTTTTGCAGAGACTAATGATGATCTCCACATACAGCCATCATCCTGATGCAGCCACAAGTGCACTTGAGGTGAGGGCAGGTACACCTGCAGTGCAACATCTGACATGGGGCCAAGGAAGGTCAGAGTTTGCATTGATAAAGGTAACTGATGCTTATCCTGTTTAAGCAGAGAGAACTTTGGCTTGACCGGCAGCACATCAACACAAACTGCACATCACAGATCTGAAAAGACTTGAGATACAGCTGTCAAGTGGAACAGAACGTTAATGACAATTTTTTTCTATTGCATCAGATAAAGAGTTAATTTGACAAAACTAAGCCTGTAACATAAAGGAGATTTCTTACGGTTTAAATTTGCACAGTGGTCTTCCTCGTATTTTTAGTTACACTGTGAGATTTACACTGTTATAATAAAGTTATCAGTCTGTTTTCCTTCTGATGTCATTTACTTTTCTCATTATCTTCATGTTGTTTGAAACCACCTTATATTAATACTGAAGTGTATTTTTCCTAATCTTTTTAATTCAAAACCATAATCACAATGTGTTGTTCCCTTTTTCTGTAGCTGCTTTTCATGGGTTTCTCTCCCTTACTGTTGCTGCTGCTAGAGACGGGATTTAAAGTGACAGATTAACACAGCACTCAGATCAATTATTTCTACTGCGTGTATACTTTTTGCCCATGTTTCAGACGTGCTCTCTTTTTTTTTTTTTCCTCTGGAATGGCTCAAACCCCTTTTAATTCTTAAAAAAAAAAAAAGCGTTAGGCATAACGGTTTTTTTAACCATGATATGTTGTGATGTCTTCTTCAAATTGTATTCCTTCCGTGTGTAGATAGATACTGGAGTGTTGGGAGCAATTAACATAACTCAGAGAACTAATTTCCTGTGGTTCTTTAACTCTGTATTTATGGCTTTCAAAAGAGTGGATCTGTACTCTAAGGATTAGTACAGTCTATAAATTTGGTTGTCCGACTTTCTTTTAAGGTATTAAGATAAGAAAAATTCAGTGGTGGCTGGAAATCACAGGGAAAAAAAAAAATGTCCACACTTTGTGCAGAGTTTTCCTTTTTTTCCTACTCAATAAACAAATAGATCAATCATGCTTTTAAATGATGTTGCAGGAGTACTTGGACACCTCCTTTGCAGCTGGGTCTAGTCCCACACCTTTCCGCTTCTGAGAAGTTGTTGAGCCAGCTTTACTTGGCCCGGCGGCCAGCAGCCAGGACACCGTGTGCTGCCATTCACCAGGAGGACGATTCAGTTCGCACAGACTAAATGCGATTCCATCTGTTTCCTCCGAGAGAACCTGCCGGGCACCTTCGCTGGCGCTGGGTCAGATCCGCTTCAGGCACACGCAGCCAGTTTGGGGGCAGCGTAGGCCCCACCTGTTGCTAGGCTCTGGGCATTAGCGGCTCCTAATGATCCTTAACAGCCCTGCCCGATCCCAGACTCTATTTCAGACCCAGCCTTCGGTCCCCGGCTCTGAGCCGCTTCTAGCTGGACCTCTGTCCTGCGTCGTTTCCTTGCCTTTCTCGACCGGAGCCGTCACACCCGTCGGCTGGGCCCGGCTCCCACCGTCGCAGTGAGCTCGTCGCCCGCGCTGCGCGGCCACCGCCCCTCGGGGCTGCCTCGCCTGCGGCCTCACCAGGTACCTCGTGTGCGGGGCACTGCGGGCAGGGGAGCGTAGGTTTGTAGCCGGTGTCTGCGAATGCACTTCTCCAGATGAAGCGTGTTGCGGGGAGAGGTGCTGGTTCCGTGGCCGTTTGCTTAAGAACACGTGTCCCGCAGAGCCGCCCTTGGCGAGCTTCGTGAAGGTGCAACCAGGGCCCCGGCCCAGGCCTCCCCTCGGGCGCCATCTTGTGCTGCGCGACCCGCAGGCTAGGGGGGCCGGCCCGCCTCTTTCGGAGGGAAAAGTTTCAGCTGGTGGAGGTGATACTGACCAGAAGATTCATGAGATGACGGACAAGTGTGCTGCCACCTCAACGCCAGTTTAAGGTGTGTACGGTTTTTGTTTGTTTGGGTTTGTTTGTTTGTTTTTAATCTGGCGTGTTGTGGTTTACATTCGGAACTCCTTTTGAGCCTCAGCCTGGCTGAAGGTGGTGGGGAAAGGACTGTTGAGCTGGAAAGGACCTTGAATAAAAAGAAAGTCTAATTTCTCCCTTGAAAAGTCTACTTTTTTCTTTTTTTTTTTTTTTTCTCCACAAAGTATGTACAAATCCCTTACTAAACCCAAACGAAAATCCTTCAGAAAGCATATATCCTACTATGACCATTATTTTAGAAAAACAGAACAAAAATAATCTGAAGGTTAACTTTTTTTCCTTTTTTTTCCTTGAGTGGATGCATTTTGGGGAGACTTGCTGTTTGGTTTATCATCTCTTAGAGCCCATTTTATTTTAATCTGTTTAATTAGCTTCACCTCTGGTACATCAGGCTGCCCTCAGTAGGTAGCTGTCCTGTGATATAAGAACAGATGCAAGGAATGCAGTCACTCTGGTCAGGGTTTTTTTTGCAAATGTGATGCATAGACCATCTCCTCCCCCTCTCGATCTCTTTACGTTCTATAGCAAGTAAAACAATTACTCGCAGAGGAGTGTAAGGTACTGTCTAATGCGTTTTAGCTGTCTTCTAATGTAACCTGGCAATGAAAATATTGAGAAATTGCTAATGCTAGGGGGTTTAAACAGGCATTTTGCAGCTGGTGATTAGAGTTTATAGTGGGGACACCTCTTTCCTTATTATGCTTGTAAAGTGAGTTACTGTGTCATCTCTGTGCTTCTCTGCTGCTGGCTGTGTCAGGTAAGAGTCTTGATAATGCTTTTAAGAGTGAATGTAGCATTTATGAATAGGAAGCACTGGGGCATGCGGTATCTTTAAAGAGAAAAGGGGTGAAGTTGGTGTAAAAGTATCCATGTGCATGTGTTTGTTTTATCATTTCTGTTCCAGTGCTGAAATGCCCTGTGCAGTTGGAAAAAATAGATTTATTGGTTGTCTGTAGTAGATACTATACACACTGTATCACTGTGTTTTTGTTGCAAGGAGCAGTGAGCAACCACCTCACTGAAAGAAAAAATAGCTACCTAGTGCACCTCTGAAGTTCTCATCAGGTCACTGGCAAAATAATTCTGACAATCTAATCATATCTTTCGGTGTCATCATACACTTGTGTTAATAAGATAGCTCTGCGGGTAGTGTAGAAAAATGATACAATGAATATATCTCATCATTCAGGCCGTGTGGAAAAAAGGGAAAAATGGCTTGGAATAAAATGAGTTTTTATCCTGTAAACTACCTGTGCTGTGTTTGCTAAGCCTACAGTTCTTACTAGTGTATGACTACTGAGATTCCAAACTGGGTTAAAATCCTGCCACATCCAATGGTAAAAGGGAAAGAGTTGAGGAATTTTACAGGACAGTATGAAATCTTGTGTTTCACTGTCCCTTGTATGTAGGTGGATGGGTGATCTAGGTCATAGTAAAAGACTTCAGGGGCATACACTGCTGTAAGTGTGTTTGTTTATTTTAATCTGTTATGCCTAGATCCTGCTAGAGAACCATGACATTAGTAGTGGACTCAGCAGTTTTGATTCTTCGAAGAATCAGTGGCTAATCGGTCACTTACTGGATGGAGGAAGTTGTGGGGGACTTAAACACAGATGCTATGCTGCAGTGATCTTCTTGGAGCTCTTGGCATCGCAGCATTATTTGGCTTTGTCGGAGGAATTGTTTCAGGATGTCATTGGACTCTAGTACACTTCAGGACCTCGTGGGGTTTTTTCTGTCCTGTTTCTGAGGTTTATCTCAATTATAGGAACTACAAACTTCCTATCTGCTATCCTAAAGACAGATGTCATCAGAGAGCTTAAACTCCCTCTTCCCATTTCTGCCATCCTCTAATATGCATTTATTACTTTGTATGTAGTCAGAAGACCCAGGAGTTATGAATTAGAACTTAGTAGAGTAGCTTGAGGACATGTGGTGGTGCCTGTACTCCAGTAGAAAGTATGCTGTGGAAGTCGGGTGGTTCCTCAGCCCACAATCCATATGCCAGATGCTATAGCTCAGAGTGTGTCTGATGTGTGCACTTAAATAACACTGGCAGTAAGACAGATTTGGCAGGAATCTTCTTGAAAGTCAAACAAAGAAGGTGGAGGAAGGTGTGGAAGTACAGAAGGACTTCTGCCAGCAGTTATATGGCAAGAATCAGTTAGATTTTTTCTTACTCTCAAAGTTGTTGGTGTGGGTTTTTTTTGAGGCTGGTTAGGGAGTAAAATGTGTAACGCACCCAAAACATTAGCTCTTCCTTATTGTGGTAGTAATTCCCACTCCTGTGATGGAAACTACATAAATTAAAATAACGTTAGGGCATGAACAGGGGTGGGGAAAAAGAGTTATGGAATTCAACTGTCCTAATTGCAGCCCAGTTTGCAGAGACTAGAATGTGAGGTGTATAGCTGTCCTCCTTCTTACAGAGTATTCAGGATGTTTTCTGTGTATGAAATTAGCTCTGTCTTGTCCTGCAGACTCTGTATCTAAGCTCAGAATGGTAAACCAACCAAATACCTTATGGGGTCCTGCGTTTTAACTAAAGAGGGAAAGGAAACACTTGCTGTGCCTGTAGGACTTACTGTCTATCTCTCCTATTGACAGTGTTCCACTTTATATAGATGAATACAAATTCACTGGAGCGATGAGCTAAATGAATTTGTGAATAGTATCAGTTGACCTGAAACTACAGTTTTAGCGAGTAAACTAAACCTTTTTGGAAAAAAGGTTGTCCAACCTCACTAGAAATACAGCTGTGATTGACCCAGGCAGTTAGAGCTTCCTGTGCCTGCTGTTGCTTTGGGAGTTTCTCTTGTGATTAATTGCCATAAAATGGGGATTAAAAGGAGGAGAGTTGGGGGTATTTTATATTTACACTAGTGGAAGAATTAACTCACGATTAATCCTGAATCTCACCATTTGCCATGTGTTGCAGATTGAGTTTCTGCAGAACCCTGTGGTCTTCAGTAAGTCACTCTGCAGGAGAACAGCTATCTGCCTTTGCAGGACCTTAGATCTAGGCACTCTGCTTAGGATGCTGCTGTTGTCTCAGAGGGTGACTCATTTCCTTCTCCTGACCAAACTTTTCTCTTCATGGATCTGTAGAGCTCTCCCATGGAGATCAGGAATGGTCTCCTATGTGATGCCAGAAATATAAAACTTGGGGAGAGATTGAAGAGGTGAGATTCAAATGCAGTTTTTATTACAGACACTGTAGGAGAACCTTCTGTTTCTGTCTTCCTTGGTGTCCCACAGCATCTCCTTGAAGTGCATAGTGTTTGCATACTTGTTGATAGGACTATCCATGGAAGGAATATAACAGCTTGCACCTAATGTTGTGCCACTGTGTCTCTGACTTCCAGGCTGGCTTTTGCTCATCCAGTCAGCTCAAGCAGCAGAGAACCACCTAGGGTTGATCCTAGCCCGAGATCCTCTGAGTATATTTTATTACACGGCTACACGTATCCTGTCTTGCATAGCTTAAGTAATATTTGGCTTAAAAACATCTCAGGGGAGAGGAGGCTGTTGCAAGCTCATTATTTATTATTATTTGTTTCGCAGTCTTGTCCTCGCTAGATTTTTTTCTGAACTTGCAAACTCTCTATCCTGTCAGGTAAAACAAACCACAAATGAAGAAAGGTTAGAATGTAACACCCCCAGGTCTGTGTTAAAGCGCTATTTTATCTGCTACCAAAATTGTATGTTGCAAAGGTGAAGGGAACCATTAGAGAACAGGTGCCCTGAATGAGAAAAGATTTCAGACCCTGGACCTAGAAGCCTCTTTGTTGATTTATTTGAGAAAACTACAGTAGTTAGTACTTGATTCAGAGCAAAAATGGAGTTTCTCCACTCTTCATCTTCAAGCAAAGACGAATGAGCTTTCATAATGGACCTTGCCCTGCCAATAGGAATAAATGACTGTGATTTCTGAACACTTTCAAGGAGACCTGGAGACTCAATATGCAAAATCTCTCATTCTATCATTGAAAGTGCAGCCTTGGATTATTACTGACAGCCAAGATGCAGTTAAAGTAAAGGTCATGCAGACTATTGACAATAATAAATTCTAAGATTTGCTATCTTTTTGCTGAGGCCTGCATTAGGCCATGCATCAAAAAACTGTATAAAAAAAAAAGCAGTTTGCCCTCACCCAATAAAAAAATGCAATGTACATTTTTCAGGCTTGCTTTTTGAAGGAGCTCAAATAGACCTCTTATTTCATATTCTTATCTCTTAAATTAACGCACTGGGAGAACTGCCCACCAAACAATCAGTTTAATCCTCTGTGCCCACCCATAATTTGTAATTGAAATTGCATAAAATGATCTCTTGCTAGTAGGTGTAGAAATCAGCATGACTGTGTATTTGAATAAAGGCTGAGTGTAAACATTAGTGAGTTAATTCAGTTTTCAGCATGTAAGCCTGAGGCAAAAAAAATAAATGTTGCAGGTTAAGTAATTGCCTGTTCCTAATTGGGAAACAAATGTGTATTGCTTCGAAACTCAGGACACAGGGTAGTTTTTCTTTGCAACCTCTTCATGATTAAATGGGTAAAAATAAAAGTACAGAATGAACAAATAGAGCTGTTCAAGGTTGCAGTTACTGACGCTTAGAAAAGCAGGTAAGAGTAACTGAATTAAGCAAAGCTTGATGAATGAATTATAATTTTGGCAGTGAAATTAAGATACGAAACTTTGGTTTTGATTTTTATTTTTCAATTTCTGACATGGAAGCATTATTAGTCTCTTTCTTTGAATATAATGAATGAATTTGGTTCTTATATAGAGCAGATTGAGAGCCTTGGATGTTCATTGCAGCTCTATGATTTATTCAAAGAGCAGATAGTCCATAGGGAGTTGCAGTGTAACTTGCCATATTTAGAATTATAACCTAACTCTGATATGGGAAAAATAATCTTTAGAGTGAGGGAGAGCAGAAGAGTGTAGCTTTCGACCCTTTGTGCTGAGGCTCACAAATCCCATGCATATTAAGTGCCAACTGTTGTGGGCAGTTTTGCCACAGGAGCATTTTCCTAGTGGAGACTGGACAAACACCACCAAGTAGCACAATTTTCAGCATATGGTAACAACTTACAGTCACTGATAACTCGGAAGTCTCAAACTGACAACCTAGCAGTGAAAGGTTCCATTTTCTATTATCAATCCCATGGGCTATCCCCCATACTTAGTTTGAGAGTCGTGAGATTTACATAACCTATGCCAGTCAGGTTTTAAGATACAGCTCGAGTGTCTGAATTTGCTCATGGACTTGTCACAAAGATTCTTGATAGTTGTATTTAATTGTAGCTGGAGTGGAGGAAGCAGTGGGAAGAGAATGGCATTTTAAAATCTATGGCTCCAATATCACTTATTAGGTAAGCGCATAATTAAGTACTACTACAAGCATACAGAACAATAAGAATACATAAGGGGCTTTCTATCTCACGCAGAGTTAACTTAAGCCTCTTTACTGTGTTGTGGTTGCTTATTAAGACCCCCCCCAAATACATCAGTTACACTGGCATTTATTATGAAATAAGCAAAACCAGAAAAGTGCATACAGTTTCAAAATATTTTCTGCCCTTGTATAAACACATATGAAGCATCTGTTAGACTGTAGTGACTGTGAAATCATTTTACTCAGAATTTGTACTTTAATAGTCTGTAAAAGAGAAATATGTATTTTTGACTGAATTTCTTCAGATTGAGCTTTTAAATTATCCAGCTACCAGTCAGTTCAATGGGATTTGGTTTGTACTGACAGGAGTGTAGGCTTCGGCTTGTAGATACAAGCTCTATAGCAGCTGCAGGATATTTTCTATGACTTAAAGTATTCTAGGGTTATTTCAGCAGTTACTTGATGAAGTAAGGAAGGCATATCTAGTGCTGTTGCTATGAATTCAAACACCTAAAGTAAATGGTGTGTGCACAGTGAACGTTTCACAATCGGGCATGGAAATATGAACAAAACTGGTCTGCTCTTGGTATCAGACTGAATTTCTTCATCTGCATGATGTGTTGACCTACTATATGTTAAAATGAAAGCTAAACCATAATCACCTTGGTTTTCAGGGCCTTTTAAATTCTAGACTTGAAACTGGTTGTAATGTGATATTTCTTCAAATTTCCTAAACTTTACTTTAAAAAGTTCTAGAATTTGATAAAATGTTAATAGGTGTTACTAAGTGGTTCAGAATTCAGATCTAAAACTTTAATTAAAGATGACATCTGGAATTGCAGCAGGCTGCAAGAGAAAGGTGTGCCTGCATAGGCAGTATTGGGACAGTCAGGGCATAGATCTTCAGCCTTTTGAAAAGTTCACTTTCTTACAGGATATTGGAATTTAGGGCTCTGTTTTGTTTTATCCTGTGCACCCTCAGTTTTTGGTGTTACTTCAAAAAAAGCTTCTGTTTTTCTTTCAGATTTCCTAATGATACAAAAGACACTGAGGATTAAAAAAACCTGCAGGAGTGAACGGGGAGGGCAGAGTGTACTCTGCCTGTACGTAAACAATCTCAGTGGATACCGTACGCTACATACTGCTTTGAATAATTGAATAGAAATGTTTCATGTCTAAAGAGGGACAAAAAGACAGCTTTATTCAGATAGTAGCTGTTGGTTTGCATTATGTGATTAGGATTTTAAGCTTTTTGATTGCTTTTGTGTCAAGCATAATGTGGCTAGGTGTTTGTAGCACTCCGCATCCCAAATATGAGCTTTCATAAACCATGCTAAGTAATTCAGTTGAATTGAAGATTTTTCTTGGTCTCATCCTCACTGAGCTCACCTTACAGGGAAGAGAGTATTAAGCTACACCTAGGCAGATTATCTTTTAGTGGTATGTGAAAACTACTATCTTACAGAACTTTGTGAGTAGTGGTTTCAACTCAGCCTGGAAAACTTGCTTATGTCTGTAGATGTGAGTGCAGTAACCAGTGTGTGTGATCATATGCAATGCTGTAAAAGATTCATTGCCTAGAATCTGTGGCTTCAAATGCTGATACACGTTAGGTCAGCATGGCAGGAAAATTTTTACTGTGCCTCACTGTGTGTGTTTATGCCACGTTTTGTTTAAGGTTATCTCTCTTTGTCAGTCTCTTGCTAGTATTGCCCCTTCCAAATGACTGGTTCCTATGGTAACTGGTGATATAATTCTTCTGGACCAAGCCTAGTGAGTTCTACAAGTGTGGTAGCAAGGCTGGTTTATGTGTTGAACTGATACCATGTCATTTGGGTCCCCCAAGTTAGTGCGTTTCCTTTATTTTGCTTTTAGCCAGCTCTTAAACAGGGTGATTCTAAGGAGCTGGACTGAGGCCCTGTGAAAAGTTCGTCTTAACCACCACATCAGGTTATAAAAGGAAAAACTTATTTCCCTCTGAAAAGCTCTCGGAAATAAACTTCTATTGCCAAACTCCCCAAGGTAACTGTAGCGAGCTCGTATCCCCTCGGAGCTCTCCATTACTTTTCTTTAATAAATTATACAACTTATCACGCTATCATCCTGCTGTTAAAAAATTTGTCTTGTGTGTGCCCGGAGGTGGGCCATTAGTGCAAAAAAAGTCTTTTAATACTCCCCATGGCTGCAATGGAAAATCCTGCCAGTCTGAAGGATTGATTACTGATTGTGCTGGTCCTTGTCTCCCATCCCCTGCCACAGCAGCCTTTGGAGGCGGCTCTGGAGGGTGAGTCTGCTGCATGGCAGTGCAGTGGTGATCTCAACACATTATTGCCATTTTCAGGCGATTAGGCTTAGGGAACAATGTGTACTCAATGGTGTGTGTTGGAACGGAGTCTTGGAACTGGCTTTCTTTAATGGGTCTCTTTATTCTGAATGTACCAGGGAGGCCTGTCAGCTGACCTCTGCTTTGAACCTTACCAAATGAGTTCAGAAAGTTCTGATATATTGGAGGCTTTGAGTCTAAACATAATAGTTTTATTTTACTTCTGGGATTTGCCTGGGGGTGGGGAGGTAGTAGAGCTTTGTGTGCGTGTATTTGTTTGTCCTTCAATTTAAAATTTTCACCTTTATGCCGGTTACTCAGTGCCCTAAAATGCCTAGCATGAGTCATGCAGGAATTGATTGAAATGTGACTGTGTGTGTGATATTCTGTTTAAGATATTCTGAATTCAAAGTGAATCACAATAACATTTCTGGTTTAAGTTTTTTGAGGCTTATTACAATGAATCTGTCATTAGACAGGTTTTATCCTTTTTGTATCATTAAGGTTAAATTGCTGCTATTTCTTACCATAGCCTTATATCACAGCTATGTAATTCTTTCCATGAAAAAGATATGATAGAAACTTATTTGTAGTGCTTGCTAAGTCTTAATAGTACGTGACTTTTCTAAGCATGGATAGAAGGATCGCTTCCTTGTGTTTTTACATACCATCCAAGTACCTCCCTTTTTGAATGTTCTGCCTATTAAGAGGGGCTTTAGATTTGTTTGGGTAGGAATCCAGAAGCATTAATATTATTTTGGTATCCATGAGCAAGCATACAGAGTACGACATTTCTGATGATGTAGTTTTTTTGTGTGTGTTTGAGTTTTTCAGAGTAGTTCTACTGTGGCAAGAAAGCTGCTGACTTCATCCTGCCAAGGGTTCCAATATCTCGGTACCTGCAGTCTGCTGTATCAATTCTTTATTTTATTTGTGAGTGCTCTCCTGCTATCCAGAAGGGGAGCTTTGGCAAGTGGGTCAGGATTGTTCTCAGTAGAGTAAGGCATCTAGTAATGCATCAACCACCAGTCACCATAGCACTTAACTCTCCATGTGCAAATCTTTCCTACATTGGGCATGCATAAAAAGGTGCACAACAAGAGTGCAGCAGCTCATGATACCCTTGGAACAACTACTTAAGACCTGTGTAAACTTCTCCAGCATACTGCTCAGGAATCCAGTATCAAGTTTTTCTCTGGGGTGCACATGAAAAAGCAAAGAAATGTCCACTTGTGTGAGCTAGAATCTAACAGCAAGTGAGATGTGCCCTGCTCCAGATTGCCAATCACCTGTTGGACTTGTGGTTTGACAGTAAAAAACTGTTCTGTGGTTGGGCTTGATGGTGTATAATGATATTTTGAATATAGTACACTAACAGGAGGATTCCACTGCTGAATGTTGGCCATGTGTGTAAAAGCTGAGTATTAGAGATAACGCATCCACCTGCAGCGTGCTGGTTTTCTGCCACTGGCACTTCCTACCAGTCAAAGAATAGAGTTGCTAATAGAGATAGTATCAGTATGCACTGTGGTGATCTTTCTTCATGCAAGATGTTGAAACAAAAGACTTCCAGGGGATTCTGGGTCAGATGCCACTAAAGATCACTGTGACATTACCAGCTTTTCAATTCCATTTTCAGTCTGTTGAATGTTGAGCAGCATGTGGCTGGTACCTGAATTCTCCAGGAAGAATACAGCCTGTTATGAGCCAGAGGGCTAGTCAACAACTGAAAATACCAAGTAAAGCTGGGCCTGAATCTCTGTTGAGATCCTTCCTTTTGGAGAATGACATGACTAAAGCTGGTTGCTGTGTTTTAGTGTCCACATACAGGAAACTGCTTAATATGTTGCCAGCGTCATAGGTTCTTACTCTAAAGAGTTGTTAGTAAGATGTGTCACCAGTAATTAGCATCTTGCAGAAAACTGCTAGATTTGTACAGTTGTTGTCTATTGCAGTGGAATGGGCTTACTTGTTTTAAAGTTCTACGCTCCTTTTTGCCATTCATCCTGTTCAACAGTATTGTGCTGTTTTCTCTTTAGACCATTAAGTTCCGAATTATCCTTTTGCTATTGGAGTTTTAGCATTCTGCAGGGTATATTTCATTCTTCCAGTGTTCAGTACAAATGCAGGATCTTTTCTGCAAGATGTAGATGGAGCTTCTTTGAGCTTTTTCCCCTTTGACAGGGGAAGGGAACTTGAATGTTAGCATTTGATACAAACTTAAGAGCAAAACTAAAACTCACTTTTACAACAGTTCTTTAACACCAGGTACAAAATTTGGTTTGAAGTTGGAGAACCTAGCTTATAACTGAAGCTATAGTTCTGTTTAAGTTCAGCCATAGTACAATTTTTCACGAGAAAGTGTGAAAAAGGGAGGAGTGTGCATAGAGGGGCTGAGAACACCATGCACTGAAAAAGCAACAAAAATCCGGTGTCTTGAGAGTTAGGAGCCATTTCTGTTTTCTGTCTACACTAGATAGCAGTATAAAATACTACACTTTATATTATGCTATGTAATACGTATTAATGTAAAATATTTATCAATGTAGTGTCTGGATGTAAAATACTACTTTCCTTAGCGTATCAAAGTACCTAGTAGTTAACTGTTTTTACCTTGTACTCTAAAAAAAACCCACTGAGGTGATATGCGCCTTCCTAAAAGTAGAATAAATGAGCTAGTTATGTTCTCAGCATGATCAGATAACTTGTACACATACCTGACTTGAAATGACATTAAGGTCCAGCTAGAAGGCAGTTGTTATTAGTTAATGCTTCAGTAACTGAAGTGTAGAACATCAGCTCTTAATTCTGCCTGTTGTCTATAGAATATTGTAGAAGAAAGTAATTTTGGTCTGCTTTTGTTCTAATCAGCTACTAAAAATGTATCCCTGTATTTCATTTTTTAAATGCAACACTTCATACACTTCTCCATGCAGGTGATATGAACAAAGCCAACAATTTGGCATTTACATAAATCAAATGCAAACAACCTTTGTGAAGGGTGTGACCAAACGCTATCAAAGAAATAGTATGTGGGTGGAAGATAAACTGCTTTTAAGCCTCACAGAGATTAGTTGTGGCTTTACTTTGCAAAGAAAGTAAAGAAGCTGCAAAGTAACTGTTTCATATCCTCTCACCAGTTCAACTGCTGACATCTAAGCTGTGATTTGCAGGGTGGTGGTGCTGCCTTCTAAAACCACTTTTTTTACTTTTCTGTTGGATACAACTGTTGCATCTGTATGTTCCTGGAGGCAGTTTGGACTAATCTTCACTTTTCCTGTAAGGGGAGGGCTTTACATAGGAATCCCTTAAACTATTTGTGTGAAGAGATGCAGGTTCAGGCGCAGGAATAATGGAAATCTCTTAACAACAGAATATGTTGGCATTGTACTGAGTAATTCTTTAGACTTTGTTGGGAAAAGGTTCTGAAGAAGTTTTGCATCTCTCTGTCTTGGGATCTGGACTTGTTCTCATTCCTTCAGGCAAGATGTTCATAGGTGAGACTTTCACCGGCTGTGAGGGATGTTGCCAACTGCTAAGCAATGATTATTTGCTACAGTAGAAAGTGCTGGTCTTCAGCTGGCAACGCCGGATTTGAGGCCAAGAGAAAAGCATCACATGAAAGGTAACTTCCTAGTGTAGCAAAGTGGGGTCTTGGCTAGAAAATAGCAAGTTTTGCTTTGAGGAATAGGCTTTTTCAGTACTGGTTATGCATGTTATCAAAAGCTGCTGGATAGAGATCAGAAATACTGAAAAAATCAGGGCCCAGTACACCTGGCTTCTTGCACAGTTTAGGAACTGGGCTGTGGGGGAGAAATTCATCCTTTTGCCAGCTCATCCATTCCATAACCTGAGCACAGCTGTACGCTGTACGCTTCCAGGGTCTAGGACTTCCTCAGCTCTCCATCTAGACATATGTCCAGGTGCCCATACTGGGGTCGGAGCTGCAGCCTTGCAGTGGGAAACACTGCCCACACATCTTCTTAGTAGTAGCCAAAGGGATATTTGGGCTTCAGAATTAGCTTTGGCCAGTCACTAAACCACTGGCATTTGGCTGAGATGGGCAAAAAGGCAGTGCAGAAAAGGAGAGATGTTCTTGGGTGTTTAGCCATTTAAGAAAGCTGCTGAGTCTGTTCTGCTCTCAGATGGAAGCAGTTCAACCAGTCTTGTTCTCTAGGTGATTTATTTTGTGGACTGCTAATGTTTGTGCATTTTTAAAAATACTATTCCAGGATGAAAATCATCACATAAACATGCATATAAAAATGAAGAGCCTCATTAAAAGAGAACAGGCTCCAGAATTTAGAGCCAAAACATCAATCCTTTCTTACCAAAGGACAATTAATTCCCCTTACAGAATTTGGATTCTAACTGATTATAAATGCATTTTACTCTAAGGACTAATTTAGCAACTGGGTCAGTGGCTACAATACCATCCTCATCAGTTATATGATGGATAGAAGCATCTGACACTACCTTCGCTCTTTGAAAGGTTTCCAACACATTCCTCTGTCATCTTGCGACTGTGTTCGATCCTTAGCTTTCAAAAACAATAAAACATAGGAAGACTTTTTAATTGCTAATGCTGCATATTTATCAAGAACAAAAGAAATAGTCTGCCCTGAAGCATAATACTTACATTTATTGTTATTCAGAAGAGTAATAGTATTTCCTCATAATAATTTATTAAAACTTAGTTTAAATGAAGAATGACCTATATGCAGGAAATCTGGGGTGAGTAGAGCATCTAATTGCTTCTTTGCAATGTGGATAAGAATTGTATGTTGCTTTGTTTCTTCAGCCATTTTGCAGGCAGAGTAGTATAGGACACAGTTGCAGGAAGAATACCAAACTGAATATCCCTTAACACCAATAAAAAATTTTTTTTTACATGTTTAACTATTTTCAAAACCTAATTTTAATGCCTCGGCAATGAGAATCTGACTGTGGTTGAGCCAGGTGTAAACAGACACTTCACCAGCTTTCTACATGCAGTTGTTAGTGTAGGTTAATCCAGTCCTCACACAATCCTCAGATTCACTCTAGGCCCTCTCAGTACAGACTCCTTGTTATGAATTGTGTCAGGCAGTATGATGGCTTTGTGTTGGTGATGTAACACCACCACTGCATCTAGCAGAAGCTGCCACTTACTTTATTATAGCTTGTGACCCAGAAGTGTATTAAAAAAACCCCAAACAAACGAAAAAAAACCAACAAAAAAACCCCAAAACAACAACAAAAAAAACCCCCAAAAAACAAACCCAAGAAAACACCATAGGGGAAAAAAGTGACAACCACACAAAAGAAAAACAGAAGTTTAAGCATCTTATTCTTTGGGGTTTTTTTAATGTGTATGTCAGCCATTATTTGTAAGTGAAAGCTCAGACTGTCCAGGTTCACAGACTTTGGTTTTGCAAATACTAGTTCATAACTGTTTAAGTCATCGGTGAGTTACTTGTATCATGCTAAAGTACAGCCTTTAAATGACATAACACAAAACCAGCATTTGATGAGCTGGGCAAATAGATTTTCTGACTTCTCATTAAGGGAAGAAGTACGCTTTATTTCTATGTTCTTGAAGTTTTTATGTATAAATTCATGAATGGCCTCAGCACTTTTCTACTGTTCTTATCACAGTAAACAAAAAATGATGCTATAGAGTCAGACAGCTTTTAATTACTCTGAGACCAAATGTGGCAAAGGATATAGCAGGATGAAACAGGATTGGTCAAGACAGCATGGACAAAGCTCTCGGCTTCCACAGGGATACAGCTGGGAGAAGCTGTATTCTGGAAGTGTCCCAGCATACAGTTCTGTTCAGATCAATATGTGTTGTTAGAACTTCTCAGACCTTCAAAATAAACTCAGTGCTTTGTCATTTCCAGTTTGGTGCTGCACAGTATAATTTAAAAGGAGAGGGAGATATATATAGATAGAGATATTTATATATATAATGTGTGTGTTGTGTCCTTGGAACCTATGAAGAGATATGTGTCTGTTTCAGTCCTTGAAATCTTCCTTTAAAAAGTTCAGGACTTGACTAAAATTCTAGCATATGACGTTTATGAAGTGTGTGAGCGTATGTATATACATGGTAAACTATGGAACACTGTTATAATCTACATTGACCTTTAACTACTTTGCCTACTGCCCCGAAGTCATTGCTACCATTCATTATTGCTATTTGACATTTTAAAAAATAGCCTGAGAACCGAATAGTTAAATCACAATTAGATGACTGAGGAAATAAAATCAAATCTTATGATTTGTTATGAGGACTAAATTTTAATTTCTGGGATTTTTTTAAAAAGAAAATGACAAACAGGTTTCTATAAGATAAAAATGTCACTTATGTGCCTGACAGAACTAGAAATCTCTCTCTATGTAGATATTTCTGGATAATTCAAGAATTTCTGAAAATTATGACTTTTAAATATTATCCCTAATAACTGCAGCTGAACTGGTGATGCAATTACAGATATCTTAAGTGCACCTTAATGGCTGGTGCTTTAAAAAATACCTACCGGCGTATGTATGTATACAGAAATACATTTGCATATATGCATAGAATCTCTGCAATGCCCTAAAATAACACTTCTGTGTAAAATACTGCACACTGCTTCATCCTTGTAAATGTCTGAAGTGCAACAGTTATACTGGAGCATGAGATCATATATGGTTTCTCCACAGGTAACATAAATAACAGGCATGCACATATATGTGCAGATGTTGTTAAAAGCACATTCCCGAGGTTGCCAAGTCAACGGTCGCAGATTTATGAGGTGTTAAAAACAGAGGCTGGCTGTGCAGCTTTAATGTACTCCATGTGTGTATGTGTTACGATATGCTGGAGTTATGGGAATACAAACCACTGCTATCATTGCTTCAGCAGCTCCTTCCTCTTCTGAGAAAGGACTCGGTATTCTTTTATTGAAAAATAATTCCGGTTTTCATTGTCTTTACAAGAATGCTTGGCCTATACCTTAAACCTTCTTGCCGATCGTGTCTTATACTTCATACAGTTTTTAATTTACTTACAGGCTTTTTTTGCCAACGTCAGTATAGTTGCAGAGTTATTCATATGCAGTAATTCATGTGGAGTCCTGGTTTAGTAAGCATTCTATTTTTTCATCAGTGCTTCTGCAATTCAGACAATAGATGATCAATCAGGAAATGAAATAGAAATACTGCTGAGAACACAGTTAATGCACATCTATGGGAAATTAATCTCAAACAGATCTTCAGGGCATGGTTAAAATATCAGTAGTATCAGGCTGCTGTTTTCATTCTTTTAGTAGTCTACAATTTTTCTTCCGTTAGTGAATTTTGATGGTTATTGGTAAGGACATGGTAGAATCCTGCTGTGATAACTGTCTCCTTGAGAAATGGGAAGTGACCATGAAAAAGAAACAAAGAATCCTTGAGTTCAGTTCTCAATTTCTGAAGACACTTCTCATCTTCTTGTGCTGTCACCTGACAGCATTATGGAAGAAAGAATATGGGTCATGTCTTTGCTACCTGTCAGACACTTATTCCTGCAGATGTAAGTGAGGATAATGTGAGATCTTTTGGATTGCCTTACCATGTTGAAACAGTATGGTCTGTCAAATGCAGTATGGGAGTGGGAAAGAAGCAGTAGTGAGACCAAAGTTAGTGTGTTAAAATGTATCAGGGGCTACAGTTCATTAAAGTTCTTGAGAATTGGAGGAGATTTGGAAAAAGAAGCTGTAAAAAATATTTGAAGGGCTGGAAGTGGCCTTCTCAAAGATCTTTTTTATGGGAATATGGATACTATTTGGTGAGTGTCTTTCCTCTAAAGAGGCAGTAGGATAAAATGGGAGAAATTTGAAGCCTGAAAAAAACTGTTAGGTTTTTTTTTTTAATTCCTCAATAGTACACTTATGAGAGAGAAAATTATCCTTGGAACATTTTATAGAGTAATGCAATGCATGCTGGGTTGTTCCTACACTTCGATGAAGCTGGGAAGCTGCTTGTAAAGGTGCCCTTCGCTTGTAAATGCTCTCACAGTTGAAATTCTGCAGTCTGTGGTCTGGTGAGGTAGAACACTTCAGTATGAATCTAGGGATCTGTGAGCAGGAGGTGGAGATAAAAGGCTGTATTGAGAGGTTCTGCTGTTCTCCTTAAGTACCCAGATACGGAGTTGTAAGGAAAAATGGGTTTCTGGTGCCCTGACTTGTTCATTCTGGTTGTAATCAACATGTAGCAAACCCATATACAGCTTCTTCATGGGAAAGCTCCCAGCTTTCTACTGCTGGCCATCTCCGGTGAAACGGAATAGAAATCTCCGTGACTGCTATTCACACTTCGATTGTAAGTTTGTCTTCCTGAACTTGGATGTTGGTAGCATCATCAATCTGTGTGCGTGTGAAATGAACAACTGCCCTCTACTCACTTTGTGTCTGTGTTTCCATAATGCCTACATGTAGAAAAAGCATTTCTTTGGAGCAGGTGTTGAACCTAGTTCTGCTTCACGTTTGGAATATGTATGCATTCGTGTTTGCTTCTGCATGATGATATATAAAAATACAGTACTGACAAGTCACTGTGCATTCCACTTTATTTCAATAATTGAAGTATACTAAGTTGTAATTAATTACAAATTAAGTCTTCTATACTTATTACACATTGTAAGGATACAATATACCTTTGTTTTCAGCTTAAAATATTTTTACTTCATCTATTTGCGCTCACGCTAGACATAACAAACTGTTGCTGATGAGCAATTTGTTTACCAGGTTTACTGGTTACTTATAAAATATCTTTCAGATGACTAATTAACTATAAGCAACATATTTATCAGGGGGAGTGTCAATGCCAGCTGAGAAAAGACAAATATAATCAGCCCCTTAACTTTCTCTTTTCTTCGTGAAAACTTTCTGTACTTAGTTTAAAATGGCAGTTTCAGTTTTAACAATTGAGATTGAACAATATACGCTACAGATGTAGATGACAATTATTTCTGCCTTTATAACTGGGCAAATGCTGGAGAATATATGTAAGTACTTAACCATTTATGTCAGTTGATGGATGGCTTCTAATGCAGTCAAATATAATTATCTTTAATACATAGTTCATGCAGCCACTGAAATGAAAATGAATTTCTAGAGCAGCTACTTGAAACTGCAAGTCAATATCAGCATGTTCTTCACTTTCTAGTTTACTTGAAATGTTTGTTCAAAAAAAAGCCCCGCACACCAAAGACAAAAACCCAGAAGAACCAACTGCTGAGCAAAAAATTTCAGCCTATGTGCCACTGACAAGGAAGCCAAGGAGCTGAAAACATTACCAGCAAGGGAACCTTCAAATTGTCTGATAATTTGCTGTGTTAAGTGCAGATAAGGAGCGTGGTTTTGATTAGGTACTTTTGATGTTGGCAGTGTTTCTGATCCTAGTAATGCAGCTTTTCAGTAATTTGAAAGCTGAGACACAGTTCACAGCTTTAACACAGTGGCTGATAAAAACTGTACTTGAGTGTCTTGTGAATACTGGACCCATCTATTTTATGCATCTGATATGTTACAGATGCAGAAGAAAAGACTTTTTTAGCTGAACTGCTGAAAACTTTGAAATAATTGTATTAATTCTATCTTTTACTGCCATTATTTCTTTTCCCAATATTTACTTAATATTAACCTCCAATTTCTATCTCCCCTGCTAAAGCAACTATTGATGGGGCAAACAATGAAGTAAGTTCATGTTGTTTGAAAGGCACATTTGGTGGGATATCTTGGCCAATCTTCATTGCAAACCATTTAATTATTTGCAAACTAGTCTCAATAGATGGGTGTCAAGTTAAGCCTAACACACATCCTTTCAGTGACCCTTTGCTACCCTGCTTATCAGTTCTTAGACCTATTGTTTTTTCCCAAATGTTTAACTTAAAATATCCTTCCTGCAGCTAAGCCCACTTCATCCTCTTCTGTTGTCTTTAGCTAATGAGAATAATTGATCCCTTTCTTCTTTATATCATCCCTTTATGTACCTGTAGACAGTTAGATTATACTCTGTGTCTTTTTTGAGAAAATGAGCGTGTCTTGTTCTCAGTCTTTCTTCATATATCCTGGGGGCTTTTTTTTGCCCACATCCTTGAGCCTTTTTGCTTCTTTCTTCTAAACTTAATCAGATTAAGTTATTTTGAAACATATCAGAGAATGTGCTGCTTTAAACGAGATCAAACCATTGTAGAAACAAAACCCAGGCTACTTACTATGAATATAAACAATGGAATTTCATATTTTTCTGTTTGGTGCAGTATGATTTTCAGATTTTATTTTTTAATCAACAGAGGGAAGTCTTAGTTGAACTGTTACTCAGTTATTAAAACTGAAGCAATTTTCATGGTAGGTACTAGCAAATTTGGTTTCCTCCTTTTGAATTCCTCAGTGATTTCTAGGCTGGAAAGGAAATCCTTGTGCCTATTACCAAAGAATGAGTCTGCTACAATGCTTATTCTGCAGTAGAGAAACTTAGGTTTAAAGGCAGAATGATTTATATTAAGTTCTGCACAGTGTTTGTCTGGATGTGATTCTGGTATACACAAATGGGTGTATGTAAACCCAAACTCTTATTTCCCATGTTTAGTGTGGTTTTGTGTTAGCACAACCTCTGTGATTTCTAAAGGTGTATAGGGAATAAGCTGTATTAGTAAAAGCACGTTGAAATAATGATATATATCTGCTATGGGATTTATTTTGTGCCTTTTTAACGTGTTGACAATGGTGGAACCTTTTCTTTACCTTCCCAGCATCGAACTACATGAAGTCATCCAAAAGAATAGGAAAACAGGAGTATGAAAAGTAGGGGGTCCTTAATTGGAAGGAGGAGGCAGAGACAGTAAGCCACTAACATTTAAAAATAAACTCAACAAAAGAGGGGTAATAGTTTACCACAGTAAAATACCATAATTGTTCATCAAAACTCTTCTTAGCACTTTAAAAATGTAAGTTAACAAGGCCCTTTCACAAGCCTTTAGCTTTTAGGATGAAGTCATTCAATTGTTAATGAAGTGCAATATGTTGTACAAGTCTAAGACAAATGGGGTTTTATTAAGTTGTCCTTAAATTGAGCGACAAAACAAATGTGATGTCTCTACTGTCTCTTGTTAACCCTGCTTAGAGAACTATGCTGAAAACCACTGAAGATGTATAACAAACCAGACCTAATCAGCCCCTCGCTGGTGTTGCTCTTCTTAATTTATATCCTGACACATTGTAAGCACTGTTAATGTGATCTGTTATATCTGTGTTATTTCTTCATTATAGAGTACACTTCTAATTTATGGCTTTATTACTTGAAGAGAACCTCCCAGATCGAAGGAAACTAAGATGAGGCTCTACTCATTCAATGTGCAAGGTATCTAAAGTAAAAAAAAGTTAGACCTAAGAATGGCATATATCAGTAAAATTTTATTCTCATTTTCAATAAATATAGTTAATTTAGAAGGAAAGATGTTAGGAGACAATAAAGAATAAAAACAACAGAATAGACAGGAAAAAAAAAAAAAACAAACCAAAGAAACCCAAACAAAACCAACGAACATGTGAATACATTCTAAGATGGTAAAATTAAACATATAAATTTGGTACCTGGCTTATGAAAGACCTAAAAAAACCCCAAACCACAAACCAGACCCTAGTCTCGCACATCTCTTGGAGCTGATGTGGGTTATTAACCTGTCAAACTGATACCAGAATCTAAAGTCCTGAATTTTAAGACAGTTTGGACTTTCAGGTTCTGTTCCATCTCTTAATGTTTAATACATAAAGTTCTATACCCTTCAGAAGTCAAAATATACACTTGAAATACCAGCCTCAAATCCTACTGAAGTGTGTGACAGGTGTGTATCAATATATAACATTTTAGAAATGCTTTTGACCTGAATGAGTAGATATGAGGGGCTGAGGCAGTCCAAAGGGTGAAACATGGGCAGCTCTTCATGTTTTATCTCCTTTGTGTGAAGATGAAAACATTTCAGAACTGGAACACGTAACATTTCAGAGAAATAATTTAAACGTGTGACACATTGCAAACCAGAAGTTAACAATGAAGGTAAGAAAACATTCCCAAACATACTTTTATTTTATTCCCATCCTGCCCATATGCAGTAAGTGACATGATCGCAAATTGCTACTTATTGCTTGAAGGCTGGAAGTGCATTTCAAATATAGAAAATTACAATGATTATTAAATATGGTTTTAAAACATTTTATGTATTTACATATGATTTAAAACGCACTCTGACTTTCAGAATAAATACAAAAAAATTCTGAAGACTGGTTACTTTAACTGAATTTGTAATCCGTGTTAAATTATGAAATAAAAATATTCAAAAGAAAAAGCACGAGATGTTGAACTATTAAGTGGAAAAATAGACACCTGACCACTGTGCTGCAACAAAAGCTAATGATATTGCTGCACTAGAAAGCTAGGAGATTTGAGTGTACATCTGTCTCTGCTGACCTTTGACCTGTGAGTTAGTCTCTACTTATTTGTGAAGTAGAGGTTTTTGTTTGGTTTTGTTTTTTTTTTTTTCCTTCCTACCCTGCTTTAATCACTTGGCTTGGCTTGTAGAGTCTTCCCAGACAAGGGTTGTTACTCAGTGCATTAGCATCTAACTCTGGTGTGCTGTGATCTCTGGGAGGGACCTGGACTTTACCTAGAGTGCTCAGAAACCTAGACTGGCCCTAGCTGTGCCTGCCCAAAGTGTGGATGGAATGTTTCGTGTTGTTCATAACTCAGCATCTGTTTGCACTGTAAGATCAGATCTCAGTCCCCCAAATGTACTTCAAGTACAAGGATGGTCCAATTATACTCCAGAGGTTGGTTTTTTTTTTTTAGTTGGAAGATAAGACACAGGATTGTTTGTTTGTTTTGTGTAGCTGAGAAGGAAAATGGTGATAAATCTGATAGAGAATGATATTGTAATGGAAAACAGTAACAAATGTGACTGTTCCTGTCTAAAAGTAATGAGAAGTGTCTATTTAGGGAACTTGAAAAATGAGTAAACAGAAGTAAGATTCTGTTCCTTCCTCAGCATGAGGTCATCCATGCCTTGGTTTCTTCCTCTTTCTAGTAGTGGTTTTGATATAATCATATGCTATATATTGGCTTTTCTAAATGGGATTTCTCCACTTTGTTTTAATTATACTGAAATAGATACAATCCCCATACTTGTGTAGGCTTACTCGCGTGTATATGTAACTCCCACATAAAATACATATACTTTCTGTGTTTAAGAAAATGCACCTTTCTTTTCATCTCCATGGTTGCTAAGCTTTTTTTTTTTTTGTGAAGGTTACTTTGGCTGTTTTACACTCAGTCCTGTGGCAAAATATACTAGCTTAGATCTGTATTCTTTCCAAGGGGATTTTTCTTCTCTAAAGACAATCACATGCTGCTGCTTCTTTACCTTCAACCTTTGTAGCGTGTTTTTTTGCTTTGCATGTCCTTCCCCAGCTCTGCTCTTTCTGTGTTCTATTGAGAAATTTCTTTTCATGTGGTAGCTTGTTCTTACTTGTGTGATGCTTCTTGCTCCAACTCCAAGAATCAAATATCAGTTACTGTGTCAAGATGATTCAATAAATTTCTTTATTTCTATCCTTTGTGTTTCCAGGGTTCAAAGTCATCTGGCTCTGCATGTGCACTAGACAGGGTCATCCTGTATTGTGTAGGCTGTATCAGGTGGTTGATCCATTAGGTGGTCTCACAATGTGTCTGATGAGTATCAGTAGAATGGAAAAGTGGCTGCACCAATTTTCTCTAAAATAAACAAAGATGCTTTCTTTAAGGAAAATGGATGTTATTCCCTAACTTGCAATATGGAAAATTTAGATTTAGTTCCTGTATTTACTTGAGGAAATTTAAAATATGTATCTTTTTGAAGAGTGTAGTAATTATAATTTTTTTTTCCGGGGGACCCACACTATTCTTGCTACTTCTGGTGTAAAGTTGATGTTTCAAGCAAAAAAAAAAAAAAAAAAAATCATATGTCACTGGAGTGTTAAAAGAGAGTGGAAAAGGAAGCTTAACCATTTACCCTAGAGGTTAGGAAATGTGTTTGTGAAAAATGGAGGATTGTTTCTTTGAAGAACAATGTATTTCTGTTTTAATTCTACATTTTGCTGGTGCCAAGATGGTTAATCATAGCTGTGTTGGTGGAACCAAGGTGCATACAACTCGGAGAAAACAGGCTGCCGTTAGAACACTGAGATTTAGAATTCAAGTGGTATGGATGGCACAGCTATAAAAACTGTTCCAGAAGTACCTACAGGCTTATTCTTAAGGAATAACCAACTTTAAT
This sequence comes from Ceryle rudis, assembly GCA_033439905.1. Classification (NCBI taxonomy): domain Eukaryota; kingdom Metazoa; phylum Chordata; class Aves; order Coraciiformes; family Cerylidae; genus Ceryle; species Ceryle rudis. Next base: position 100,344 of record JAAGNO010017912.1, read on the forward strand.
AAAAGTGTACTTATGTAGGAAACTGATGATGTGATAACCCTTTGCACTACAATACTATCTTTTATTTTCTTTTTTTTGCATTTTATTATTTAAATAAAAGGAATTTGTTTAACAAAACACTGTCTGGTACACAGAAGTATGTAATTTAACACATCTTATTACCTAATAGCTCTATACTTTTATCAACTCATCAGGGTCTTCTGTTTTCCTCCTGGTCGCACTGTGATTACATTCTTTTATCAGATATTCATTTAAAAGAACGACAGCGAATTTAGGTAATATTTTGTGTTTAAGTATGAATTGCATTTTAATAACTTCTGCAACAATGCTTCTTATTTTTAATAAAAGTGATATTCTGGAAACAAGCTTTCTTAACTGCACAGAAGAGAGTAGCTCATATTTTTCTTCCACCTGTGTTAATACAGCTCTACTACTTGGGAATCAGAGACGGTAAATTAACAAAATAAAGCTACATAAATGGCATATTGTGCTGTGACTAAGGGCAAACAATATTAGGTGCTAATTTGTATGCTGAGGCATGATTCTGCAAACATTTATGTATGTGAGTACATTTACCATGTGCATGAATTTACTGGGATCCTTTAGTGTTTGCGTTATCAGGGCAAAGTAGAGAGCAACTGGAGTCTACTCCACATGTCTAAAATAGAGGCATAACATTCAAGTACTGAGGTACTGGTAGAACTGCTGCAAACTGTTTCAAATCCATAGCACACTTTCTCTTAATCTCATTTGAGAGTAAAACCTAAAAGGGGTTAGAGGATCTGAATGAGCATCGTATTTAATCCTGTTTTAATGTTGTTTCCATTATTATGAACAAGTAATAACAAAACAGTGTTGTTTCCTTACCGTGTTTCCCTGGGAAAGAACCAATAGGACAGCGGTAGTGATCTTGGGAAAGCTAAATAGGACTGGGGGGTGTGTGTGTCAGAAAGGAAGTGTTCCATTTAAGAAAAATTTGCATAGTTACAGCATGATAAATTTAACCATAGACTACAGATGAGTCTTGGATGCATCTCGGATGCTTTCTAGATCTCCCAGAACACTTACTGCAGAAAGCTTTTCAGAAGTGTAACTTTCAAACTCCAGTGAGAGTGCAATTGTACTTCCCTGCTTTATATTACAAAAACTCTGAAAAGGACAAATTCAATTAATAAAACTGTTTAAAAAAAAAAAAGTTGAACAAAACCCCCCAAAACATAAAAAGGAGAATTGTGGGTGGACTCATACTTGGACCATCCTCATTAAGTAATAGAGCCAGTGTCTTCCTTAAGCCACATGCATTGCATGTGACTGAATAATTTATCTTTAAATGACTTTAACTGTAAATCAGTATGCTGCCAATATTATTTGTAGTTGTCATGATTCATATTTACAGCTGCCAGTTATCTCTCAACCATCCAGTCTAAATATTATGCGTGGGGGAGGAATTAGAGAAGTGCTTACTGAAAACCTAATTAACCCCCTGATGCATTTAAGGTGAACTCCTTGTTCCTTAAATGTCTGAATATGCATAATAGCAGCCATCCAGGGGGAGGACTCAGTGTCTGGTTTAGGAAATACTTCCCTAATGTCCACTACTGTTGGCTTTGAAAGATTTATTTAGGTGGTTGTGAGAATTTTGAAGGACATGGTGAAATTTTTAACTCCACCTTACTGCACGTCTTCTCTTGCCCCTTAGACAAAGTTGGAAGGCCCCGATCCCTAGTTTGCTTTGCTCAGTGTTAGAGCATTTTAGTAAATAGATGCTGGGTTAGGATTTCAGAAAGATTAACATACTGAGGACCTGGAATTTGTACATTGCTTCTCCAATTTCTGGAATACAGTTGTCAGTGTCTCTTGGGTTCCCGCTGCCTCAAAGAAACTGGTCCGTGATGTCTTATGACAGAATTAGGATACTTTTATGACTTAAGGCTGAGCTCTCCAGGTAATAAAGCTATGGTAGATCTATTACCAAAATCACAAGGCTGGCAGTAGAGCGAGCTTAAGAGAAATGTCTAAATTATTAGAGTAAAATAAAATAGGTTAGTTGTTAGTAGACTAATAAACAGAGAAGACAATCTGTTTTATCACACAATTGCCCCAATTTTGATTTGACATAATCTTAGGGTCTGACCTGAAACCTGTTTAACCAATGGAAATAGATAATAAACATCAGCTTAGGCAAGAAGAAAGGACAAAGTTTAATCTTTCCAGTTACACAGTCTCTGTGTCTGACAGTAAATGCTGAGGCAGCTTCTTCCCTACTCCTCAGTGAACCCTGATTCAGGAATTTCCAAACTAGAATGGATGCACTGGTGCCTTTGCCCCTGCCTCCCCTCTCCATCTGTGAATTGTTCCAAATCACCTTTTGAGCCCAGTAAACTTTTGGCATCCAGAGGATGCCCCAGTGAGGTGTGCAGCTTACTTATGCCTTGTGCAAGGAATTGCTGCCTTTTCACTGTTGTGGTTGCTGCTTCCTGGTTTCAGCTGATGGCATGGGATTTGATGAAAGAAAACAGGAAATGGATCCTTCTTTATTCAACTCTGCTATGCTCATAATTTTCTTAAATTTTATCATATCTTGCCTGTTTTAACAGCTAGTGAATTAATTTGTTTTACAAAATAGCGGTTACATGTTCTTATTGCTGGATCTATTCTTCTTCGTTGGGAAAGCAGAACTTTACAGCAGTATTAAAAAGAAAAAATAAATCTGTGGAGGCTTTTTCTTCAAGTTGCACTTTTGCCTGCTCTTATTTGCTTAAAAGTCTTTAAGAATTAGTATAAACCTGCTCCTGTTCAGCCAGGCATGGCCCTAGATGTGGTATTGTAAACCAGGTATGTTTTTACCAGAACTGTTGAAGGCATTGCTTGCTGCAGTTACCAGTTGTGCTCTGCTGTCCTTCTGGGTGGACAGTATCACTTGGTTAAGGGAGAATTGTTTTTAAGGACTGTTTTGTGTGTGTGTCGTGGTTTTTTTTTTTTTTTTTTTTTTTTTTTTTTTTTTTTTTTTTTTTTTGTTTTTTTGGGTGGTTTAAGACTGCACCTTACATTTGTTTGCTGTTGTGTTATACCCATAGAGGAGCCA